>JBBBDQ010029148.1:287500-367500 GCA_037127315.1 Ascarosepion bandense | reverse complement strand
ATTAAAATATCACTAAATATCCACTCCACATCTAACTTCTCCTCAGCCTGCGTCGAAATCGATATTTTAGCAGAAATGTGTCATGTCAGTATATTCCCATCCTCTCAGCTTCTGATCGAAATGGAACTGCGTGAGATTTTCAGAGGTCGACTCATCCGACGTAGTGTGAATTTGAAACGTCTCGGCAGAGACTCGTCGGATGAGCCAAGTATTGCACACGTTCTCAAACTGGCTCGACTTACACGCCAAGCGTATACAATGTTACAAAGTAATTTTCTAGCATTATACTAGTCTGGCATAAGACCACAGCAGTGGAGCACCCATGAGAATTAAAGTCTCTACATTATGCTCATGTGTGATGGATATCGGCTCGGAACTAGAAATTGAAGAGCCGAGTTCGAATTCCAGTTGAATGTGTTGCATTCATTTACGCGCAAATACTCTTGGAAAAGTATTAATCCGTCGCATCTCCCTCTTACTGTGGGTTAAATAGTAGGACAGATTAAATTCTATAGCCTTGATTGACAACCAGTCTATCGCAGAAAGTAATGGCCAAAATATTCTGCGGGAAAATATTCTGCCCAGTCAGTGATGTCTCTTTCGAGACATGGTCGCCCAAGCGTGTATCACGTATGGCACCTAACTAACATTTTTGCTCTTACCTTGTTAGATGAGCTTTCTCAGTTTCAAACGTGAGTAGATCGTATTTATAGAATTATGACGTTTAGCTTTATCTGGGACAGCGTCTAGGATTTTGATTTTTATATATAAGCAATGTTTTTTTATTTAGATCTGATATACGGCTTCAATCCCTCTCCCACCGTTGTGACGTAGCTCAACTTTGCTTTTTCTGGAAATATTTTTATAGCAATTGTTCTGATGAGCTTTCCTCTTCGACATCATATATATAAGTGTAATACTAGATTGGCGAATAGGTCTCATCATGGAAAATAAAAGAGATGGATACGGGGAGAAAAATGTGAATAAAAATGAAGAGGAAAAAAATAAAGAAACAAAGAAAGAAAGGGAATACGAAATCTATTTGTATTTTTAAGAGTAATGAACTTGTAACAAATATCTATTCTCGTAAATGGCAATACTTGTTTGATGGTTCATTTACAGAGTAACAGGGATTTGAGGCGACACAGAAGTGGTTCTATAGAGGGATGCTGATAATTCCATGAAAAGAACATGTGAGAAATAAGGAAGTTTTAAAGAAAATAGCAACTAGAAAGACGCTCATGCATCCGAGATAATTGAAAAGACAATCATACGTAAGAGACATATTGAACTATTGTGAGGAAAGACGACTTGAAGAACTTAATACTCACAAGATATGTTGTGGGAAGAAGGGGTATTGGGAGTTTGTGTGAATGGATGATAGAGCATGGAAAAGTAACGATGGAAACGGGTCAAACGCTACTTAGAGTTGCAACAGACAGGAAGATACGGATAAACATCGTCAATCTCCAAAATCAGAACGTTAGTCTAAGCCACAAATAATTTGTTTTTTGCTTATCAACCTTATTCTTTAAAAAAGAGAGTTACATTTTAATCGGTTCTGGGCATGACGGTAAACTGTATTCGACTGCAAGGCCTCTGATTGGGAGGTTGTGAGGAGCATGGAACCACCTCTTAATTGCTGTTATTCTGACCCGGAGTGGTAGCACCTGTTAGGGTCCCAGCTATGGGCAAATAGTTAACCCCCCAAACTGGGATCAAAACATTATGAAAGTATAGAAATACAGATTTATAGAAATATATATATATATATATATATATATATATAAATAGACTTTTCTAGAAAAATATACACTTTTGAAGAAAAAATTATTACCATAACACATTTTTGAAGGAAAAAAATCTCAGCAAAACATTTTTGAATACAAAACTAGAAGACATTTTCAGTTTTCTAAAATAAAAAAGAATAACAATTTTCATTAAAATCTGACTAAATTAACCTTCTCACTATAACGAACATTAAAAAAAAACAAAAAAACTTTAAAACCCGACTTTTGGCAGAAAATAACCCACAGAGGTTGATATGCCGTTAAACAAAACTCAAACACAAACTACATTTTATTAAATTACGTATTCATTCATTCGATTTGTTACTTATCAAGTAGCACTCCGATACTTTTTGAGTCAAATTCTGCAGGTTTGATGCGAAAAGACTTTTAACAAGATATGAAAACTGGTTCTAGTTAAAAAAAATAAATTACCCCCAAAGCATTTTGTAGCATAAATAAATAAAGAATAAAAGGCGGTAATAATTGGCTGTTACAATGTCAGGTAAATAAGGCGAATTGAGTAGAACAGACTAAATGAGTTCTATATTTTTTCTTAAACTCAAATTCTACTCCAACAGCTTCTTTTCTTGCACTTCCCGCCCGTGGATTTCTCTTCTGCTTATTTGTTTCCCGACAGCTACAATCTTCAAGAATTCAAATGTAAAGTCAATAGTCATCTCCTATCTCACTAACTTGCATCCTCTCTCTCATGCTCCTTTCTCCGTCTACCCCACTCTCATCAGTATCCTCACCCTTCTCTTACCTTCTTCCTGACACCCCCTGTAACCTGTCACTATTTCTCATAACATTCCTCCTACGTAACACCCTATACAACAATGGAAGTAAAATGCCTTGCTTGGGGCAACACGATTATAAAAAAAGGTTATCTGTCCTTCTGTATGAAAGTTGATGCTGGACGATCTCATCAAAAATGGAGGAGATGCTTGAGGCAGCTGAAATGTGTTTTTACAGGAGGATGCTGAGGATACCATGGACGGAGCACGTGTGCAACAATGAAGTGTTGGAAAGGATGCAAACGAGAAGAAAACTGATACTAAATATCAGGAAGAGACAAATGAAGTTCCTGGGACACGTAATGAGGAAGAAGGGCCTGAAGAACTTGATACTCACAGGTCGGATAAATGGAAGAAGAGACAGGGGGAAAGCAGCGCGAGTCGTACTTGTTAGGTTTGAGGAAATGGTTGACGGAGCGGGGCTTAGAAGAGGTATCAAGAGAAATATTATTGAGAGCGATAAAGGAACAGAGCTAAGTGGAAGTCCAGGATCGCCTACGTCCTAAAGGCGCACGCTACATGAAGAAGAAAATCCTTGCAGTATACAGTCTTGTGTTTTTATTCTTTAATCCACTGTATCAGTCAATTAAGTACCATACGTGGTACACGCTTAGGCGATTTTTATCTCGAAAGAGACATTACTGACTGGGAAGAAGATTATCCCGCAGTAGATTACCATTATTTTCTGCGGTAGACGACTGGTTGCCAGACAAGGCTATAGAACCCAATCTATTCTGTTACTTAACCCATAACTTGAGGGAAGAGACGGATTAATACCTTTCCCAAGGGTATTTGCACGGAAGTGAATGCAAGGAATTCAAATGGAATTCGAACTCGACTCCCCGATTTCTCGTTCAGAGCCGATATCCACTGCACCACAACGCACATTCAATCCGCTGTATGGATGCAAAAACTAAGGTATGTTTTTTGTAGAAGTCAAATGACTTACCTTTCAACATGGTGGTCTTCTTTTGTCTCCCTGTAGAAAGGTGAACATTCAAGCGTGTGACACTCACCTTCCTGATGTTTCCAACTAGCGTCCAGTTGGCAGACAAAAATAAACAGAGTTGTAACTGAATACATGTCCCTATGTGGCCCAAAGACAAATAGGGGATATTGTGCTGAATATTTATTGAGCTCAATGTACACACTGAAATTATCAGCCAATCACTGCTTATGGAATAGACTTGCCTGCAACAGAATGGAATCTCCCAGGTTGTTATTTAAACCACCTACAAATTTGCCCCAGGGTGTTTTTGAATTCTTTTTGATAAGCTCTCGAAAGGGTAACATAATGGGACTTAAGGAATATGCCCAGGCAAGTTGGTTTACCAGACCAAACCAAGATCTTGCATCCGTGATAGTTTTAGGAACAGGGAAATTTAGGATGGCATTAAGCATAGATTCAGAAGGGGATACTCCTGACGACGTTATTTGCAGTCCCCCAAACTGAACTGTGTCTTTACAAAATTGGAATTTGTCTTTGTTGAGTACAATCCCATTTTGTGCGCATCTCATTAGAAAATCAAAGATATGATAGAATACCTCTTTGATGTTTGTGTCGTAGAGCAAAGTATCATCAACCAATTTGACTTTTCTAGCAATGTCTTTTATAACCTCATCGTATCTGCAGGTGTATGCATCACCAGATGCCAAGTAGCCTTGATGCATCCTAAGGTACATAAACCTTCCCCATTCTGTTTTAAAAGTTGTAAGTGGTTGGGATTCCTCATCTAATAGAATAGAGTGGTACCTATCGACAGCATCCAGCACTGTTTTCTTGGTATTGGGCGGCACCTGCAATGTTAGCTGGAAAGGTGAAGCAGTGTGGTGCGTTTCCCGCTTGCATTGCGAATTGAGATGTTGATAATCAATGGTTCGCCTTGTCGACCATCTTTTTTTGTTGTAATCACCATCGTATTGTACCAATCTGCAGGAGTACCAACAGGCCTCTTTCTATGTCTTGCATTAGAGTTTGCCTTACCGGCTCTTTAAGGTGGTAAGGAACAGGTATAGGTCTGTGCTTAGCTTTAGGAACTGCCCTCTCCTTTAAATAGATATGTGCAGGTTTGCCAGATATGTCTGGGAATTGTCCATCAGCCTTGAACGCTGAATTAGCAAATTCAGCTAGTAACCACTTTTTCAGGCTTTCCACATTCTCTTCATTTGTTGGGAAGGGAGGTTCCTTAGGGCGAATTGGCAGTTTAAAGTCTGTGGATTGCTTTTGCTCCTTATTAGGAAGGCAGACAGCTGTGGTATAATCAGTAGGCATCCAATTTTCTTTGCTTGGGGCTGTAATAGGCATAGGTTTGGGGAAGTGAGGAGATAATATGCCTACGTCAATGCAGGCGGCCTTGCTAAAATATAGCTTATCGATATTATTGCATATATAGAGAGCTTGTTTTGTTGACACTTCTTCAACACTGAACTGAACAGGAATCATTCTTGGTTTATAAGAGTTGAGTCCCCCACTGCACGAATAACTTTTTTAGATGGGATCAAGTTACTTTCCTTGAGACCCATGCAATGTAGGTGCATAGGTCCTCCTAGGCAGATAGTGGCCCCACTGTCTGGGAATATTCTCAATCGGGTGCTTTGATTTCCTGGAATGTCTTCAGGATTTCTGGGGTCTGGCTATGGACAAAATGGGACTAAGATTGCTTTTCCACAACACTATTTTTGTTGGGGGACACATACGAGCCTTTTTCCTGGTCAAATTGTACGTGTGCAATCAAACTGTCCATGTAAGCTTCATCATCTTGAAGGACTCTCACTTCAAGAGGTTAGATTTTTGATCTGGATCGGCAAACATTTGAAAAATGACCTCGAATTCAGCACGAGTTACATGTTTGATCCCATGCAGGACATGTTTGTTGGCGGGTGCTGGTTCCTGGAATGCCATGCTTGTGGCTGCCACAACCACTGCAACGCGAATTGTTTTTTCTTACATTCTGTTTTTCAGTGAATTCAGATTGAGGAAATGTTTTTTTTTACTTGAGCCTTTTTCTTTGCAATAGGTTGATACACCATACAATGCCGCTATTTCACGTGTTCCTGCCATTTGTGCTTGGTCACGGAGTGCTGCCTCAAATGCCTCGGCATGGTTGATATTTCTCTCGAGGGTCTTTAACGGCTGGCCATTGCTAGTAGGTCAGCTTGGCGGACATCAGTTGCTGTGCCCCTGACCAGCTGGACTTTGGTATAGATATCCGATAGGTCATGACTGCAAATGGGACACGTAAAATCACAATCTTGCGCCAAGCTTCTGAGGCGGATGACAAATTGCTGGACTGATTCACCTTGGTTTTGAGAAATTGAGGCAAAAGACAATCTATGGGGTTCGATTTTTTTTGTGACCAATGCCTCCAACATGTCCAGGAGTCTATTTGGTTTTTCGGAGAAAAACGTGGGGTATGTGTTTATGATAGAAGTTTGGACAGACTTCAAATTTATGTTTAACTGTCACAAGTGTTTAGTCGATAGGATTATATATATATTATTATAATTTGTTCACATTCCACCACAAAAAAAAAACAACAAAAAACAAAAACAAACATAAAACGGACATTACTTGTGGTTCAAACTTATAAAAATACAGCCATAAATCAATTGTCTGATCAATTAATTTATCCGCGTCCACCTGTCCATCCAACCCCCTTGCTATGTTAAACACTCTTTTAAAACACAGTGGAAGAGCATACGCCAAAAATAGCTGAAGAATATCATAAATATTACAACAAAATTTGACAACAAAACTAAAAGAGAATTAAAAAAAAAAAGAAGAATTTCCTTCCAAGAGAGGCGCCATTTTTGTCACGTGACAATTTGACATTCTCCATTAAGAAATGACAGCTAAAATAAGAAACAAAATTCTTGATGATGATTGCATGTTGCATATATTTGGATGGACTTAATTGAGAGTGTTTTCGCGCGTACGTGACTGCACATGCGTGTATAAATGGTAAGACAAAATATTTGCTTATGTTTGAATTAATGCCCGTGAATTTCCATTAGCCTGCACATACATTTTTTATAGATATTTGCTCAGCTTAGCTGAATTTAGAGAGAAGGCTAAGGAATACCGTCAATTATCTCAGTAGGAAGAACTTGTCCGCTTGAAAATTAACATTTAAAACGGAAACTTTTACATGTCGCAGGTGTAAAATACACTATTATCTTACCTATCAACAAGAATTTTGTTAGTTATATGCGAAAATACGTAGCGTTTTTTTTAACCGAGTGAAAACATATTTTTTTGCGTGAATTTTTGTCCATTTGCTGTTTTCTAAGTTTATCGACCTATAGTAGAAGACCAACTTAAAGAAAATAATTGAATAGATTGATTGTGTTGATTGTGTTGCACAAACGGTCCACGTAATAATCCAGGATTTCAACTGGACTCGAAAACAGATCATTTACGCATGAACTGATCGGTAAAAACCTCACTACATCCACATATGTACACAGTAGTATATATATATATATATATATATATATATATATATATATTAAAAAAGGATTAATTCAAAGAAGTTGAATGGCGATTTCGATATGAAGATCCCCACGGGGGATAACACATCACCTCAGCAACAGAAAAATCCTTTCAGAAACTGGAGAAAAATTAGTCTACTTTTCCTTTTAAATAGATTTGCAAATAAATTAAAAAAGAAAACAAAAAAGAAAAATGAAAGGAAAAGAAAAAGAAAAAGATAAAATCAAATCAAATCAAATAAACAAGAAAAGAAAAATTGACATCGTCTGGGTTCGCAAAAAAAAGGGGATTGTAACTAAAAATTAACAGACAGCCGTGTTAAATCGACGTAAGTTTAAGCAGCACGGAAAAAAGGTGGGAGATAAGAGAGATAAAAGGGATATAAAAGAAGGGAGGGAGGGAGGGGAAAAAGAAAAGAAAAGAAAAGAAAGAAAATTTTTAAATATTACAGACGCTGGACAAATTCAAAAACCTAATTTCCCAAAAACGTTGAAGTATTAGAAAAAGACCTTGGATTGAAGTATCTGAATTAAAATATATATATATATATATATATATATATATATATAGAGAGAGAGAGAGAGAGAGAGAGAGAGACTGTGAATGAGATTAAGAAGAGTGTAAAGATATAGCTGAAGACGTTCCCGAAAGATTATTTTGTAGACTATTTTTCATCGCGTGATGGAATTAATGTGAGGTTTCAAAAGGATAAACTGTAAATGAACTACAGTGCAATTGCCCTAGGTAGTCTTATTTTGTTAACATTATTTGGCTTGATCAGTTTCAGACAAGACGTACACGAATACACACACACACACACACACACACACACACACACACACACACACACACACACACACACACACGCGCGTGTGAAAGTAATGAACTCGGCTGGAATTCGAACTAGCTTCGCTGATTATTTTATCCGTATTGTTAACAGTTACACTTCCGGAAGACCCAAAGAAAAACTGGATTTCTTTATTATCTGGTGGTTGGATCCCAGAGAAACGACGCAAGCAACTACTTAGAAGTCTATCATTCGTCTATGCATAGAATATTGCTGTCACATGTAACTGGTTACTGCTCTGGGGCTTCTGCTATGTATTTAGATATTCTTGATTAAATCCAAAGAATAATCTGCAATTTTATTGGTCTAGACCTGACATCTCATCTTCAGTCACTTTCCCACCGTTGTAACGTAGCTTTCCTATAACTGTTCTATAAATATTTTCATGTTAATTTTTTATGAGCTTTTATCCTTGTTACCTCGATTTTATGAATTTAAGCGTAGTACTAGATTAGTGGATAGGTCTCATTCTTTTATTTTAGAAATGAATAGATGTAACTATGAGTTTTTGCCAAGAGTATATTCTCTTAAATTCTCGCTTTTGGAATTCTCTCTCAATTTCTTACTTTCCAGTCGATTTTGATCTTCAAGAATTTAAATGCAATGTCAATCGTTATGTTCTGTTTTTTCATTCCTGTTCTTTTATTGTTCTCTCCCCTTGTTTAAGTTTTCTTCTTTTCATATTATTATGAGTTCTATGCTAACAATGACTTCTGTCGCTTGTGAAACCCTCTTGCTGTTTCTTGCTTTCCAGTTAAGTTTGATCTTCAAAAATCTGAATGCAATATCAATCGTTATGCTCTGTTTTATTCATTCACGTTCTTTTATTGTTCACACTCCTTGTTTAAGTTTTCGTTTTTTCATATTATTATAATTCCTATGCTAACAATGTCTTCTTTCGCTTGTGTTTTCGTAATCCCTGCTCTTTTGTTTATCTCTTTTTAATATTTTTTTATTTTTCTCATATTCTCTCGCATTCACTAACTCCTGGCGTCTTAATGGTTGTATTGTCTTGTTTGGGGTGAAATAATAAAAGATAAAAAAAGTGCAGAATTTTTGCCTGAAACTGCCTGAAAATGCAAACTCTCAGAGTAACACTGTTAAAAAAGTCGGTCGGGGACGAAGAGAAATAAAGTTAGTGGCTTGGATTCAGATACCTGCTGGTAATGTTTGCTTTCACTAATATCAAATAATTGTACAAGTGCGCACTCGATTATCATCATTTCTTTTTAAATATAAACCGTTGTATATATATATATATATATATATATATATGTATATATATATTTATATATATATATATATATATATATATATATATATATATATATATATATATATATATATATATATATATATATATATATATATATATATATATATATATATATATATATATATATATATATATATATATATATATATATATATATATATATATATATATATATATATATATATATATATATATATATATATATATATATATATATATATATATATATATATATATATATATATATATATATATATATATATATATATCTATTTGTATATATATATATATATATATATATATATATATATAGTGTATCGAGGCAGAAGATAATTTTTTAAACATATACTGTTAAATATAAGAGACAATGAATGTCTATTATGTTCTAAACGTCGCATTTTGTCTTTAATTTCAGGTGAAAATGAAGACAAAAATTCTTCAAAAATTGGATATATTAATTTGGTTTTAAGATGGCTCATGTAAGCCGAAAGCTTAAAATCAACTTAATGAAAAAAATATCCAAATGTTGGAGAATTTTTGTCTTTATTTTCAACTGAAATTAAAGCCAAAATACGATGTTTAGGACGGCTTATAATTAAATGAAATATGTACTTCCCTCTTGTCACGCTAAAGCGAAACTGTAGACTGAAAGAAAAATGAATGGATGTAAGTCAAATTTTGATTTCCTGTTATCGATATCAAATTTTCTGCACTATTGTAAGAACTGCAATTTTGTAACTTCTGAATAACGTTTCTTATGTCTTTGTCTATGAGTGTATGAAATTTGATTAAAATCGGACCATTCCTTCTATAACCCGATTTTTTCGATTATTGATTTTCGATATTTATCGGGGGTACCTTGACACAAAACCTAGCTAAGAACACTCGCAGACGCTTATAGTACAACTGTGTAAATTTTCAAGAAAATTGGTTCAGCCGTTTCGGAGTCTATAGGTAACGGACACACAGACAGACAGACACACACACACACACACACACATACAGAGTTCCATTTATAAATAAGTTTAGATATAGATTCGTCTTGTCACGTTGAGGACTTTAGATTATTTTCTCATATCTTAATGTAAGATACTCAATAGTAGGTACATCACATCATTTTGTCATAATTTTTGATAGCACAGGCTAATTCGTTAATATAAAATACCGTCATTTTTTCATCATTTTTTATATCACGGGACCACTTGTTATTAATATAAAATACTGTAATTTTTTCATCAATTTGAAGGCACGGGTCCACTCCTTGTTAATTTAAAATTACTGCTACCTGATATTGGTATTTGTTTGGTGCCGATTTCTAATATTTTTTTTTATTATTTCACCCCAAGCAAGGCAGGCCAGTTACTAGTGCGCAGAGGTTACAGCGAGAGAAAAAAACTAAATACAATGAGTACTGAAGAAAGGATAAAAGATGAACAGGATTAAAAAAATATAGAAGATGGCAACTGACGTTGCATTTGATTTCTTGGCGATTGTAGCCATCAGAGAAGCAAATAAACGGAAAGAAGTTCCACAGGCGAGGAATTCGAGAAAGCATATTATTGGAGAAGAAGTGGCGGTTACATTGAACTATTTCGAAAGTAAAAGGGTGGGACCTAGATGCCAATCTACTCAGTCAGTCAGTTAAGTGCCATACGTGATACACGCTTGAGTGTTCATGTCTCGAAAGAGAAATGACTGACTGGGCAGAAGATTATCCCGCAGTAGGTTGCCATTGCTTTCTGCGGTAGACTGGTTGCCAGCCAAGGCTATAGAACCCAATCTGTCCTGTTATTTAACCCATAACTGGAAGGAAGAGACGGATTAATACCTTTCCCAAGGGTATTTGCGCGTAAGTGAATGCAATGAATTCAACTGGAATTCGAACTCGGCTCCCCTATTTCTCGTTCCGAGCCGATATCCAATGCACCACAACACACATCCAATCTAGTAGCAGGCTTAAATTCACGTGGACCAAAAAAATCTCATCAGAGCCGTTTGAAAATATTTGTAGAAAATATGTTCTAAATTGGAATTTTGCCTCATTCTCTTCAGAGTCAAAATTGAATGTTGACTTTTAATGACTACCTTAAAGTCAGTCATTTAAGTTCCATACCTGAAACACGCTTGGGTGATCATATTTCGAAGGAGACTTGATTAACAGGGCAGAAGATTTTCTGTAGGTTGCCATTGCTTTCTGCGGTAGACTGATTGCCAACCAAGACTATAGAACACAATATGTCTTGTTATTTAACCCATAGCTGGAAGAAAAGACGCATTAAAATCTTTGTTAAGGGTATTTGCATGTAGGTGAATGTAATGAATTCAACTGGAATTCGAACTCGGCTCTCCGATTTCTCGTTTCGAGCCTATACTCACTGCAAAGAGTGAGGATTAAAAGCTGTGCAATTGCCACAATATGCTCTATGAATTTCGAAAGAAGTTGGCGATGGAACTGCAACGAAAAACATTCAGGAGAATTATTCAGACGGTCAAAATTTGGTTTGGCAGATTTCGTCAGGGTGGTTTTAACCTGAACGATCAACCACGCTCCGGGCAACTTTCTGATGTCGATAAAGACGTTCTTCTTGCCATCGCGGATAAACTGAAAATTTCGACATAAAGAAATTACTAAGAATTCGAAAATCGATAGCACAACTGCCGATTCGTAGAGTCCTGTCTTCGTTTCCAAACTCGACATATGGTTGCCGCACTCTCTGACGGACTAGAAGCTGCAGCGATTTATTTGATGTGACAACACAAAAAGAAGACGTTGTTAAATAGAATACCTACAAGCAATGACACATGGATCATTTATGATAATGTTCGACAATTTTGCTAATGTACAAAACCCGTAACTATAGTGGACTTCCATCCGATGAAGGGTTACTGTCCGTTTGGTAGCATTCAGGGGGATAATTAACTTTAAGTTTCTTTCAGTCGGCAAAACAACTGCAAAGAATCCCACTCACCAATTTAAATATTAAAGAAAAATAGCCTATTTTAAAAAATCGCAAAAGTGCCATTTTCCAGTATTTACATTATTCGGACTATTGTCCTCATCTTTGTTGCCATTTGTAAGACGTTTCGGCCGTTGTAAGCCCCGGCCTTCTTCAGTTGCTAGGAATTTTGAACTGAATCCATTGGGGCCATGTGTCCTTAAGGATATAGACGTTGGTTAGTTCCTGTGACTTGACCCAAAGATCCACTGGGACATCTGTCTTTAAGGATATAGACGTTGGTTAGTTCCTGTGAAATGACCCAAAAAGTTGTGAGTTCAATACCAGGCTACAGCAGTTGTGAACAGTTAACTTGCAGGGTTAGAGAGATAACTCATGACTTCCAAAAGACGCATTACTACGCAAGGAATGAGAATGATATACCCCAGTGATTGTAATAAAGGGTTCGGTTCGAAATTCCTAGCACCTGAAGAAGGCAGAGGCGTACAACAGCCGAAACGTCGTACAAATGGCAACAAAAATGAGGGCGATAGTCGAAATAATTTAAATACTGTAAATACTACCTCATCTCAGAAAATCGGAAAGGCGTCATTTTCCGTCACGACAACACAAGACTATATACGTTGCAAAAAACATCCTTGCAGATACTTAGATTTGAACCCACTGTATTCTTTCAACTTGCCGCCTTTGGATATTCATTTGTCTAGCTCTCTACGGAACAATATAAATTACAAAAGAAAAAGATTCTGTACAGTCAGTCGAAAGCTATCTCACAATGTTCTCCCGACAAAAACACGAAATTTCTGCGAAAATAGCATCAACTAGCGTATAAAATCACGGGAGACTGTTATTAAAAACAATGGAGTCTGTACTTGAGTAAATTTCTTTTGGAATACGAAAAATATTATTTGTAATTTTCTAATCGTGCATGTGCTTTTGCAATGATTCAATACATTGGAGAAGGCATGTACTTAATTCTCCCTCGTCTATATCTTTTCGTTGAGATGTTACAATAACTGAGAAACAAGAAATAGAGAAACTCAATTAGTCGGTTAAGTGCCATACGTGATACACCTTTTGGCGATCATGTTTTGAAAGAGACATGATTGTTTGTGCAGAAGATTATCCCGCAATAGATTGCCCTTGCTCTCTGCGGAAGAGTATTTGCCAGCCAAGGCTACAGAACACAATCTATCCTGTTATTTAATCCATAACTGGAGGGAAGAGACGGATGAATAATTTTACCAAGGGTATTTGTGCGTAAGTGAATGCAAGGAATTCCACTCGAATTCGAACTCGGTTTCCCGATTTCTCGTTCCGAGCCGATATCCACTGCACCAAAACGAACACCCGCAAAGATAGACTAATACTCTTCGACGCATTTACTGAGCTGGGTTTAGTTTCACGCAAAGTCTCAAGTCTGCTTACTCTCATCTAATCACCTGATAATGCGACGAAAGAAAAGAAAGCTCTTAACTTTACTGACAAGCTTGACACCAAAAACGAAAACAGTCATTTTTTTCTCTCTCTTAACATATTTTGGACAATATGATAATTCATCATCAGTTTTTCGAATTGAACGCACACGGTAAATAGGTGTAATTTCTCTTCTTTAGTACGGCTGCTCATTTCCTTGCACACCGATTTTATCATGTCAGTTTGTGTTTCTGCAACGCCAACAAGACCAGCCTGTGAAATATGCAGCAATTATGCTGAGCAGATTTTGTTACAGTTCAAATGTGTATCCCATTAGGGCCACATACGGTTTGAAATTAGTCAGTCAGTTAGTTAAGTGTCATACATGATACAATTTGATATTTAAATTTATCATTTCTTATCAGTTTCCTTCTATGACATGTCAGTATGTTAAGTGTCATACGTGATACACACTTTGGGCGATCATGTCTCGAAAGAGACATGACTGACTGGACAGAAGATTATCCCGTGGTAGGTTGCCATTGCTTTCTGCAATAGACTGGTTACCAGCCAATGCTATAGAACCCACTCAGTCCTACTATTTAACCCATACTTGGAAGGAAGAGACGGATTAATAGCTTTCCCAAGGGTATTTGTAAGTGAATGCAAGGAATTCAACTGGAATTCGAACTCGGCTCCCCGATTTGTCGTTTTGAGTCGATATCCACTGCACCACAACGCACATCCTAGTAGAATTTAGAGATTTCCTTTTTCATCCTGGTTGCAAACCGAAGCTAGCGAATCCAGTCTACTCTACTATTTAATCCATATTATATAGATTTATTCTATTCCAAAGGGCGTTTGTGCGAAAATGAATATTACGATGTTGACCTGAATTCGAAATCGATTCACCATTTTCTCATTACCAACCTCTAACCACTGCATCACTTTCAAAACCTCCAAGAAAGAAACATACAGTTTCTGATTCGTATGACCTTCACGCTTATCATTGCATTACGTTAAGCTCACCCTGGTCAGGGATCATATTGTGAAGAGAAGGTCGTGGTCGTTTTTCGATTTCAGGACGTCGTTTTAATTCGGTTAATATTATCCCCGCAGACGACGTGTATCGAATGACGAAAGTCGAATTAGATGAGAAGGGCTTATCAAAACTGAACCTGCATCTACAAAGACCAGATCGATAGATTCTCAGCAGTGGTTTTAAGTTCTTCAAAGAGAAATTGCAGTCAACGAAAGCAGAACGAGAAGTATGTATCTTTTCACTTCAAATACAAAATGCCTCTGTGTTTAGATAACGATCCGAGGTCAATCTGACTTCTCTTGATGGTCGCTAAGCGGGAAACGCTGCATATGTAATGGTTTAATGACAACTGCTGACTAAAGACATTGCAGGCATATTAATAAAATGTTGTAAAACCACGCAATATTCAGAACAAGAAAATTTTGTGTGAATTTCACCAGGTTTTATGACATTAGGAGTATTATTAGTAACGAGTGGGACCGTGTTGTCAAAAATGAAGGGAAGATATTTATATCGATATACCGTCTAAAATGACGGAAACATTGTTATGTAACCTACCCTTTTGGGACTATAATGAACTCTTCCTATTATTATGGATACCGGGAGAATATGCCTATCGGGGTGGAGTTGAGTTGGATTGAGTCACCACAATCTAATACTTGGCAGTTAGACTGACGTGTAACACTCTTGTATTTGTTTTATTTTTAATATATATGTTTCACTAATTCCAGAGTTCGAGTTTTCTTCCGGATTTAGTCTGGGTCCACAACAAACATAGATACTGATGTACTTACAAATGAGTATCTTACATTAAGATATAAGTAAAAAAAATAATCCAAATGACAGGATATATATATATATATATATATATATATATATATATATATATATATATAAGGTATTATGGTTAAGTATTTTATGTAATTTTTCATGCAGTCTTATGATTTTTTGGGTGGGGAACATAAATTATGCAAGAATTGTCCAACTGTTTTTAATTATTATATTTGTAGAGTAGTGTGCATGTGTTAAGTCAGTCAGTTAAGTGCCGTACGATCCGATCGCTTGGGCGATCATGTCTCGAAAGAGACATGACTGACTGGGCAGAAGATTATCCCGCAGTAGTTTGCCATTGCTTTCTGCGGTAGACTGGTTGCCGACCAAGGCTATAGAACCCAATCTGTCCTGCTATTTAACCCATAACTGGAAGGAAGAGACGGATTAATACCTTTCCCAAGGGTATTTGCGCGTAAGTGAATTCAGCTGGAATTCGAACTCGGCTCCCCGATTTCTCGTTCCGAACCGATATCCACTGTACCACAACGCACATGTTAAGTACCAAACATATTAAGCATGTTAGCGTGTTCGTAGTTGATATTATTGAGTGTTGGGTTTTTCTTTTTATTAATAATACCTCCATTATTATTATTAAAAAAAATTTTTTTGCATGTGGACGATTCTATGGTATTTGTGCTGTCAACAAGGATAGTTGCGGATAGGGTTTTGTAGGTTTCCGTGTGTGTTTAAATGAGATCGAATTGAGTTCCGTTCAAAGAGATGCAATGTAAGTCTTCGAGTCAGTTTCGTAGTTGTATGGCCGACATAATTATTTACGGAGGTGGATTAAGAACACAGTTCTTCAAGGGACATGTAGATTCGTAAATAAAATTGGTTTGTTGCAGTTCGGATCTTGCAGGTGAATTATTATTTTTAATGATGAGGTTAGCCGTTTTAAATTTTGTACAATAGATGATTAATTCATTTCTTATTTTTTTGCTTAAGCCGACGGAGGTTGTGTATTTTCGGATGATGTTTCGAAGTAAAAATTCGTCCTGTTTATAATTGCTATGCATTTTTCTAGAAAATATTAATGTTATTGTTATTGTCGGTGTGTTTACTGTCCCCATGGAGTCTCGTAATAATGCTTTCATCACTTCTCTGTATAAAAATCCTACCAGTAACAATTCTCGTCACCTTAATTTCATTAGTCAATATCCTCTTACATCTAAAATTGCTGTTATTACAAATTTTCTCACGAGAGCCTACGAGAATTCATCTTCTCGCTCGTTTTTCTTCAAAGAACTAGAAACAAACTCTCGTTAACAACGGATTTCCAAATTATTTGGATGACACATTAGACTTATTTTTCAAACTTGACCAATCACAACAGTAAACACACTGTTTCATTTTTAATGAAACCTGCAAAACATAAGAGAGATAATCAGTTATAGGTTAGTTGCATTAGACAGCGCTCAAAACGTTTATAATGTCGAGCTTTTAAATATTTTCATTTGGAAGTAAATCGATTAGCGCAAGCTTGGTTTCAGCCTTTCAGCATCTTTGGGCATCTTATATCAACTCTTATGAAGACTTACAAATTTCAAAACTGGTAGTAAAGTTTAATAACTGGTACTAAAGAGCATTAACTGAGCCGACGCTGCCATGCTATTGTCTCTTTAATAAACTGAGCCGACACTACCTTGCTATTGTCTCTCTCACCTGTGCGTGACAGGGGATATATATATATATATATATATATATATAACTGTAAATTTGTCTTTGAACTCGGCTCGAAAAACCCACTGAGTATAAACGCGGAGGGGAAAAAATGGAAATAAAAAAAGAAACGAACTAAGCACTAACATTAGTCAAAGTACTCGTCGAAAGAAAAAAAACCGAGACGATTAACCTAACACGTAAAGCGCTCAATAAACTGGCAGAGCAAATAAATAAGAAAGTAGCTAACCTAGAGAGCCAACAAACCTACCAAGGTTTCACCAAATTGGATCTTCAGGGCAGGTTAGCTACTTTATATATATATATATATATATATATATATATATATAGTCATCCGTAGACAGATCTGTTTCGTTGTATCACTGCTCATCAGTACGGTTAGACAGCCGATTGCCTTTTACCCAGGATTGAAACCCGACCGAATTGGCGTCAGTATGTGTGTGTGTGTGTGTGTGAACAAATAAATATACAACGGTCTTTATTATAAAGCAGAGGATATTACCTTGATTTTTAGTTTTATTTAATGAAGACTTCTGAACTATTAATTTTTGTTTGTGATTATTCAGTCTTAGTTTTACTTGATTTTTATTACATCATATGTATTAGTAGTAATTTTATCTTCCATTTTTATTATTATAATTAGATGAAGCGTTGTTAACTATTATTAATTTCTGACTGTACGTCTTTCATATCAAAACTAATACTTCCATTTTTATCAATTTAATATTTATACTTTATCATTTTTTATCAGTTTCCTGCTATGACATGTAGGTATGTTAAGTGTCATACGTGATACACACTTTGGGCGATCATGTCTCGAAAGAGACATGACTGACTGGGCAGAAGATTACCCCGCAGTAGGTTGCCATTGCTTTCTGCGGTAGACTGGTTGCCAGACAAGGCTATAGAACCAAATGTCCTGTTAATTAACCCATAACTGGAGGAAAGAGACGGATTTTTACCTTTCCAAAGGGTATTTGCGCGTAAGTAAATGCAAGGAATTCAACTGGAATTCGAACTCGGCTCTCTGATTTGTCGTTCCAAGCCGATATCCACTGTACCACGACGCACATCCTTCACTCAGTTAAGTGCCATACATGATACACACCTTGGGTGATCATGTCTCCATAGAGACATGGCTGACTGGGCAGAAGATTATCCCGCAGTAGGTTGCCATTGCTTTCTTCGGTAGACTGGTTGCCAGCCAAGCCTATAGAATCCAATCTATCCTATTATTTAACCCATAACTATAGGGAAGAAACGGATTAATACGTTTTCCAAGGGTATTTGCGCGTAAGTGAATACAAATTCAACTGGAATTCGAACTCGGCACCCCGATCTCTCGTTCCACAACACACATCCGCTATGATTAATTGAAGATGTTTTATATAATAATAATAAAATTCAAGTTGATTCGAATGCTATGACATGTATGCATTCAAATTAACTTGAATTTTATTACTATTATATAAAATATGTTCAGTTAATATTAGTTTTTATCCGTATTTCTTTCATCCAAATTTCACTTGCTTTTTATGTTATTAAGAGTGTTATATTGAAGTTTATTATTATTATTAGATAAAACATTGTCAGCCATTATTAATTTCTAAATCGCTTTTCTTTCATCTTAATTTTACTTTTCATTATATTAATCGTGTTAGTAGTAATATTTCTTAGATTTTATTATTATTAAATAAAACATTATCAGCCATTATTAATTTTTGATTTACCATTTTTATCAAACTAAATTTACTTGCTTTTTATGATATTATGAATGTGTTTTCTTTTTTTTTTTTAACCATATCACCCCGAGCAAGGCGGTAACGCCACTGATGGGCAGGGGGCTACATAAAAGTGAAAAGATTGGAAAAGAGAAAGCCGGAAACCACATCCTAGACGGGGAACAAGGGATGAGCCTCTTCACCTGTTCAATAGACGTGGGTGGAGTGGGAACCGGGCGATAGTTTAGTCTATCTACTCCAATTGAAAAAGAAAAAAGAAAAGAGTAAAAAGATTGCAAAAGAGAAAGCCAGAAACCACATTCTAAACAGGGAACGAGGGATGAACCTCTTCACCTGTTCAATAGACGTGAGTGGAGTGTGAACCGGGCGATTATTCAGTCTATCTACTCCAATTGAAAAAAGAAAAAAGAAAAAAGAGAAGTGTGACAAGATTGGAAAAGAGAAAGCCGGGAACCACATCCTAAACAGGGAACAAGGGATGATCCTCTTCACCGGTTCAATAGATGTGGGTGGAGTGTGAACCGGGAGATAGTTTAGTCTATCTACTCCAATTGAAAAAAAAAAAAAAGAAAAAAGAAAAGTGTGACAAATTGGAAAAGAGAAAGCCGGGAACCATATCCTAAACAGGGAACAAAGGATGAGCCTCTTCACCGGTTCAATAGACGTATTATTTCGTATTTTCTTTTTTATAACAAGAATGAGTGATCACCACTATTAAGTCAAATTTCTTTCATTAGAATTGCTCCTACCTTTATATTACTTTGGAAATATTAGTAATGATTGAGTAGTAAACATCTACGTCGATATAATATAGACATTGATAAACGAATACATGGTTTCCAGAAACATGTAACAAGAATATTAATCACTTCTTCATAAGTTTATCATTGATCCCTGCATTGGATCATATTGCATTTAGGGTGATTCGGACGAGTTCATTTTTGCTTCCTTGATTTGTAAAATTTTGCAAAGTAATAGTAACAAAAGAACCATTCTATTTTCATTTAGAATTATTCACTTAAAAATAGTATGAAATACATAATTTCTTTTAAAAAACTGGGGTGGCCGAATAATTATGACCGGTAGTGTACATTCCTATATTTCCTATCACTATAAGGCTTATAGTCACATTACGTTGAAGCAACAGTTCTCTTATGATTACCAAAGTTAAGCAACGTCTATCCTGGTCAGTATATAGATGGTTGATCGTTTGGGATTAGGAATACCAGGTGCTATGATCTTGGTTATTCGGGTGGTGTAATGGATAACCGGTTACAATTTAAGTCGGCTTCATCATGTTCACTTACGCATAAATGGCCCATGGGAAAAGTAGAATCCATCTCTATTCCTTCCCAGTTAATTGTCAAAATTTCTATAAGCGAAAATCATTATTATCTATAAAAAAAATTCGCACATTTACTGGCTTTAAATAACCCGCAAAAGGTTGATAAACCGTAAAACAACAAATCAGTCATATAATTTAACTCTATGCATTAGCCATGCAAACTTAAATATTAAATTATTTTAAAAATATGAAACATTGGAAGATGAATTATAGTAAATTTTATTGACCTTTTTCTTTCATGAGTAATGTTATCGTGCTGTTCGTTGTGGAGCAATAGATATAAGCTCGGAATGAGAAATCCAAGAGCTTTGTTCAAATTCCAGTTGAAGACGTTGCATTCACTTATGTGAAAATACCCTTGGGAAAGATATGAATCCAGCTATGGGTTGAATAGCAGATTAGATTTTATAGCCTTGTTTGGCAACCTCTTGACACAGAAAGAAATTACAATTTTGAGTGAAAATCTTCTGCCTAACCAGTCATGTCTCTTTCGAGACATGATCGCCCAAGCGAATACCACGTATGGCACTTAACTAACTGATTGAATGCTTATCAGTGGTTAAAGTAGATTTGGTAAGCCGAATCCCAGTTCTGACTTTATTTGATGTGTCTATTAATGCCCCTGAAAACGTCCTGAAACAATTTTTCCCCCTTTTTTTGATTAGATAGCAGGGTAGACTGGGTGTTCTAACCTTAGGAGTTAGTCAATCTAGGGAAAAAACTAATGACATAAACATAGGATATTTCCCTGGTACCCCGACTACATGTATATAAGCTAGATTGGCCTTTAAGTCCCGCCCTTTTACTGCTGAAATGGATAAATGCAACCGCTACTTCTAGTCCAATAGTTTCTTTTCTCTCACTTTCCACCTGTGGAACTCACTTTCATTTACTTGCTTGCCTGATAACTACAATCTTCAAACATTAAAATTCAACATCAATCGCCATCTTTTTCCGTTCATCTTTTGTCCTTTCTGTTGTGTCATGTCTTGTACCATGTGACATCCAGTCGCCCGGATGTATAAAAGACAATGTGCGCTTAGCACGGGGGAAGTGTTGTCATTATCACGGACTTCGGGAAGTAACACCTACTCCTGCAAGAGACTGTACATATTGTATATACATCTAGGTTGTACCACACTATGTGTGACACTATCTCCCACTGTGATACTTTCCCTTCTCCCGCGGGGATATTTTCCTTTGGTTGGTTTAAAACAACGGAGAGAGAAATTGATATTGGTGATATTATTAGTGTTTTATTGCGTCACGCGATGTTAGCTTAGGAAAAAAAAATTTAGTACCATCAAGTGCTTCTAAAAACACGGGAGCATAAAATAAAGTTATTTTGGGAAAATAATAATTTCTCGTACTTCATGATTGTATAAATTTCGAAACTTTTCATGTTCATATAAATTTATCTTAGATTTGAAATGTTGATTCCGCTAATCTGAAAACACGTAGACAAAACAAGTGACAGAGTGATTTGATAAGGTCACCCGGAGGCCAAGGCCACTGTTTAGCACAAGTCCGAAGTGACGCGAGCTGGAATCGGCTCGGTGTGAGTTGGCATGATCTCATTGGTCGAGCTAAGACACCCACAAAATCGAATGGGCGGAGACCGATTTTCATTGGCCGAAGGCAGTGAGCCGGCCGGCCGGATCCCCAGAGAGGATCGAAATTTGTTATAAAAACAGATGCTTGACACGAAAAGTTGAGTCTGTGGAAGTTTTTCGAGTTGGGAAGCAGTTTGTTCAGATTTCGGGCAGTACCCCCACACTCTCCGCCAGCGGCAGCTCCGATTCGGTACATTCCGTCAGATTCCGTCAAGAACCCGAAAGAACTTTGCTGTTTTAGAAGTATATTTCAACGCTAACGAAACTTAGATTAAACATTTCGTTTAACGCTTAGAACCTATGATGCTTTTGGCGAACTTTCTCTCTCCGTTGTAAAAATCATTTTCGACGATTGTATATCATTTTCGACCACTGTATTCTTGGGAAAAGACAGACATTGTTTTTTTCTTTATACAAAGACATTCTACGTAGCTCTCCAGGCGTGTTCGACTTCGTTCATTTATTTCATTAATTTTGTTGATGCCGTGTTTATTTTTTTTCAACTCATAAGTGTACACCAGTGTCTGGACCGGCTAAAAGGGACGACTATTGAAATTGCACGACGAGACTTCTGGGATCTAATTACAACGTGGGACAGTGGTCCGTGGTTGCAAAAGACGTCCTGTAGTCCAGCTTTTGTGGCGACATCATCGGACGGAACCGGGTGGCAGCGTCACAACTGGGATCGTCACGTCGAGAACGAGCGCCACATTAGACAGACGGCCAGCCAAGCTGAGGCGTCACATCTGGTGCCGTTTCGACCAGGATCTGGCTTGAGGGCAGACGTCCGGGCTGCGGTAGTATCACATGTGAATAAAAAGTAGCTTATCTACATTTTTCTGTGTATCTCTCATTCCACGACACACAACTTTTCTCAATAGTCCTTATTCTCAGTCTTCTCTTTCACTTTCATTCCCTGTAAAAGCCTGAGAAATAGTGACATTCTCGACTTGCTTGGGGTGAAATGATTAAGAAAAAAGAAGGTTCACGGCCCAGAGAAGAAGAAGATAACAAGTACAATTAGCGATCTGAGTTCAAATTTGGAGTGAAACTGTTGCTTTTACTTTCGCACTAAAGCGTGTCCAAAAGCATTTATGCAACATTGAATTGAATAAATTATTTGCCTCCCTACGACACTTTTCTTACAGACAGAAGCTTATCGCAACTGTGTTGCTATTTTCATGGAAAATGATCTGTCGAGCTATATTCCGCAGTTCCACTAGTTCCAACAGACCTTTACAGTTAAGAGCCACCATGCAACGTACACCAGAGCGAAATAGTCCCATTCCCTTCATATTCCATTAGTAAGAAGTAATTTTCATTCGGACATTAGATATAGAATCATTAGAAATTTAGAAGTTTCTTTTCTCGCACGGTCTTGAGTATGACGGTAAACTGCATCCGGCAGCAAGGCCTCTGATTGGGAGGTTGGGAGGAACATGGAACCACCTCTTATTTGCTGCTGTTCCTAGGTTCAACCTGACTCGGACTGGTAGCAACTGTTAGGGTCTTAGTTATGGGCAAATAGTTAACCCCCAAATTATGAAAGTATAAAGATAGACTTTTATAGAAAAATATACATTTTGAGAAGAAAAAAAAATTACAAGCAATACAGTTTTTAATACAAAACTAGAAGACATCTTCAGTTTTCTAAAATAAAAAAAAATCATTAAAATCTGACTAAATCAACCTTCTCAATATCAAGGAACATTAAATACAAAAAATAAAAATTAAATACAAAAAATACCTTAAAACCCTACATTTTTGGCATTAAAAGCCCATAGAGGTGTTGATATGCCGTTAAACAAAACTCAGACTCAAACTTTTCTCGCATTTCCCAATTTTGGAAATCCCTTTTCATTTACTTGCTTTCCCAATAAAATTAAATTTAACATCAATCGCCATCTCTTTCTGTTCATCTTTTGCCCTTTATTCAGTCCTCTCGTTCTCTGTCTTCTCTTTCATCTTCAGTCCTTGTACACATCGGGCCCGAGTGGCAGTCCTGTCTTGTTTGGGGTGAAATAATTAAAAAAATGTAATGAGTCCATTTTGTCGAGCCTATATCACCTAGCATGAAGGTCTTATGTTGAATGTATTGATTAAATCTTGTCACCCTCTCCCAGGGGAAAATTGTTCATGAAAATGACCATTGATTGTCGAATGTTCTAGGACATGAATGTAGGGAGAAACTTTATATAGATAAAAGCTAAATATCTTCTATGTTGTATATTCTGCATTTATATTACCTTTTTTATCATTTCACCCCAAGCAATGTTCAGGGTATGACGGTAAAATGCATCCGGCAGCAAGGCCTCTGATTGGGAGGTTGTGATGAGTTACAGTTACAGCAACTTAATTGCTGTTGTTCCCAGGTCCACCCGGACCCGGAGTGGTAGCACCTGTTAGGGTCCCAACTATGGGCAAATAGTTAACCCCCAAACTGGGGTCAAAACGCTATGAAAGTATAAAAATACACTTTTATAGAAATATATATATATAAAAATTGACTTTGATAGAAAAATATACATTTTTGAAGGAAAAATATTACCGACAATACAATTTTGAAGAAAAAATATTACCATAACACATTTTTGAAGGAAAAAAAATTATTCTCAGCAGAATATTTTTAAATACAAAACTAGAAGACATTTTTCAGTTTTCTAAAATAAAAAGAATAAAAACACAAAATTATCATTAAAATCTTACTAAATCAACCTTCTCACTATAATCGAACATTAAAAAGAAATACCTTAACACCCCGCCATTTTTGGCATTAAATAACCCACAGAGATTGATATGCCGTTAAGCAAAACTCAAACTCACTCCAAGCAAGGCGGTACCGCCACTGATATGCAGGGGGCTACATAAGAGAGTTAAAGTTTTAGCAGGAGGAGAGTGAAGAGAAAGACGAACCAGTTACAGGGGGTGTCAGAGAAACGACAAGAGAAGGATATGAACACAGGAGTGAAGACCGTTGCGAAGGTAGAGAGAAAGGAAAAGAATAAGTTAAGGGGATAAGAGATGGGAATTGACTTGCATTTAAATTCCTGGAGGTTGTAGCCATCAGGAAAGCAAGTATATGCAAGGGAGTTCCACAGGCGGGAAGCGCGAGAAAAGAAGCTGTTGGAGTGGTGAAGAATTGTCGCCTGCAGGACATAGGCGATCATGGCCTTCAACATCTATTTGCCCCATGTAGCTTTTATGAAGTTTTGTCTTTTTTTTAATTTATTCCAAGCTCTGTTCCGCCATCCATTTACTCAATCTCTAATGTTATGCATTGTTTTTCGCTCTCCCTCTCGCTTTCAACCTGTCCTGAGTGTATCAGATTTTTCAAGCCCCCTTTCCTCATTATTTGCCCCAGAAATTACAACTACCTCTGCCTGATGATAAGTATGTTTTCTTTTTATTGCTTCAGTTTTCTCTAAAACGTCGCCGTTGCTCCAATGTTCGATCCATGGTAACCTCAGCATCTTTCTATCGAGTCACATTTCTGTTGCTTCAAGTCTCCTCGTCATCTTTGAGGAAATTGTCCAGCATACACTGCCACATCAGTGGAGAGATATCACGTAAAATTTCAATACTCTTTTCTTTGTTTCTAACGATTTTTCTCTCTTAATACTCTGCTTAGCTTTTGGAAGACATGTTTGTCCATCCCAATACGTTTTCAGAATTGAGGGAAAATCACAAAAATACTTTAAATACTTTAAAACAAATATTGTCTCTGGTTTTCAATAAAAGCTGCTTAAATGAAAAATGCTGCCCCCCCCCTCTCTCTCTCTCTCTATATATATATATATATATATATATATATGGGTTTGTGTGTGTACATGACTATATGCTTGTAACTGCTTCAGTTCGTAAGGGTTGTTTTTATGCAGAAGTACGTACGTGTCAGTCAGACGAAAAATAACCCATGACAATGTCTGTTTTAATAAATGTCTTTATTGGAGAGTTCCTTTTTTGTTTGGCATATGTTTTTTTGCTTCCTACGTGTTTTAACTTCAAAATCTCTTGTTTCTCTAACCCCTCTGACGTTTGTTTTTAATTCTGATTTTTTCTTTCTTTTTTTTTTTTTACAAAAGAACTTTTACTTAAAGCATTTGCTATTTTGCCTTGTGTTCACCAGTGACAGCAAGTATCTCAATAACTTCTTTAATGTTCTTACTTAATTTTTTCCTGTAAACATTTTCCTCTTTTCTCTTACTCCTTTTCTCCTTCCCTCCTCTCTCTCTAACTCTCTCTTTCCGTCTCTCTAACTCCTTATCTGTCTCTCACTCTATCTATCTATCTATCTATCTATCTATCTATCTATCTATCTATCTATCTGACTATTATTTTAATTCCCTCCTTGAAAACGACGATTATAACCCTTTCAAGTTAAAGTTCAATCATTATTTATCCTTCTTCCAACAATTTTGACATTCTACCATCTTTCAATAATATCACACACATCATAATTTTAGCAGTAATCCACTATCTTGAGTGGCTCTTTAGCCGTATATTGGGTGAATTCTAGTCTATATAAAAGTCTAGCGCTTGCCTAGCCTCTTCCACAGAATTGAATCATCCTCATTTGTTACTAGATTCAAATGTAAGCAGAAAGTTACATCAAGACATGTTTTCCCCCAAAACTACGCTTTTTGGATCTCCGCGTGGACAATTTTCTAAACTCTACATTCTTAATCTCTTCAGGTCAAGAGTCAGTCATTATCTATCCACCTTACCTTCATAATCATCACTTCTTACCACCATTTATTTCACTCAAAATAACACATATCATTCGTCATTACTATCCTAACAGTAAAACTCACATGAGTGGCTCTCAAGCCTTGTCATAGATTTTATTCAATATTAAAAAAATTAAATACTTCCAGACGCTTTACATAGATTGTTGCTATCATTTGGTCTATCTGGACGCATCACTTGTTTGAATCATTCGGTTATATAATTTAAATTGCCGATTGGCATTCAACTATGAAAAGGGTACCCATTTACTCTTTATTTTCAAAGATGATTTCATTCTTATTTTCTATTTTCACTTTGTTTTGCTTCTTCCTTTTGAGTTTCTTCATTTGTCCTCCATTTTTTCCCTAAAAGTGTTATCCCAGCTTCTAGCATTTTTATATTCCATCTTGATTCGTTCGCTTCCATTTTCCAACCGGATTTACTCCCGACTGCTACCATCCTTTTCCCAACCCACGGCCTCAGCAGACCCCACACTCTAACCTATGCGTCAGGTCCCACCTCTAGCTACGCCAAGCCCTGTCGTCCTCTTTCCTGCAATTTCCCGTCATTCCACATGTCACACGTTTTCCCCTCTTCTCTTAGAGACAGAAAAGAAATGCCTTGAAGCAGCCAATCCTTGGCATGGTGAACATTTCGTTTAAGACTTGTCACACTATGATGTGACAAGTCTTAAATATGTTTAACGTTGGACTAAAGGAAGAAAAAGTGTCTCTGTAGTAGTGTCTGTACACTTGTGGTTATGTCTGGAAGTTCATTCATAGATTGCAAAATGCTAGATACTTGGTGAAAATGAATGCAATTATTAGACAAGGGCATCTCTATCGTTCACATCTGATTTGATGTAGACGCCTTTCCAGACACAGCATTTCGACACTACGCTACTGTCCAGAAGGGCATTTGTGGTGTCGGGTTCGCACGGTGGCGTAGTGGATACCGGAATTTGTTATACGTGTTACTGCTATCTAGTGGTTATGCTCAATTCTTGAATCTGATAATGACATCAATTCAGCAGGGACGGATTATAACTGATATCACAGAGAGAAAATATCAAAATAATCAGCAGATATCTGATACCGGCTAGTCAATTGACACCTGATGATGACCACAAAGTATTTGGTCTAAACGTTTTATTTATAATGACGTCTTTATCAACAAAGATGAGAACAATAGTTCGAAATAATACAAAAATACTGAAAATTCTGCCTCCACTCAATTGACTTTTAGTCCTTTCATTCACTGCATTTTGTAGGAGTTATTGTAGTTTTAGTGCGTGTCTGCAATTAACACTACATCGTATGCATATCTTAAGTTATTAAGTTTGTGACCGTCAATAAAGAATTCTGTTAGGACTTCTAAATCTCTCAAAATCACCCAACTGTATAGGCTGAACAAGTCTGAAGAACGTTCGTGAGGGCTTAACTTTGAGAATCAAGCTGGCTAATATTTTGATTTAGTTCTGGACACAAGTTGTTTTCTGTAAATCCTGATAAAAAGGCGCCAAACATTAAAAAATAAACCACATTTGTTATTATTTAACTTTGAGAAACAGGCTAGAAAGAAGATACGACTGTTTTCATATTGGTTTATACAGGATGATTGAAGTGTGTATTGGCAGAAATAAATATTTAAATAAAGATAAAAGAAAAGAAAAAAAACGAAAAAAATAAAGAAAAAAATTATGAAAAGAAAATTTTTCTGCAAAACATGAGCAAGTGGCATGGAAATTAAAGTTAAGTTTATGCATATTTAATAACAAGATTAAAAATTTAAATATTCTAAAGTTACATGTAGATTAAAATTTAAAATTTAGATTTAAAACTCAAATTTAAAATTAAAATAGAATAAAAAATAATAAAATGTAGGGAGAAGAAATCACCGGGGCGTAAATCATAAGTCTTATAATTTAAGATATTCAAATATTGCATTTACATAAAAATGTAGGGAAAGTTAAAACTTTAAATATTTAAATAAAAACAAGATAAAAGAAAAAGGAAAAAAGATGAAAAAAATTAAGAAAAGAAAAATTATGAAAAGAAAATTTTTTCTGAAAGACATGAGCAAGTGGCAGCACTGCGAAACAGTGGCCTCACGAAGTAAACACTCTGCCATTTCAGTAACCATGAACCAGGATGAATTTCTAGTTATGGATGTCAGATGAGACCCATTTTCATCCAACAGGTTACGTGAATAAGCAGAACTACCGTTACTGGGCAGACACAAATCCTAATGAAGTTCATGAGCGCCGTTTACACGAGTATGGTGCGCTGTTTCATTACATGGGATCATCGGACCAAATTGTTTTGAAAATCAACAGGGGATCTCAGTCACTGTCACTGCGAATCGTTAATCGTCAAGAATGCATTCGTACAGGATGTAACTTTTAAAAAATAAAAAATTTCATCATTGTTTCTTAAATAGCATGTTTTAAGGTTTCAATTACTTCGAATAAAATATTTTCTTTCATCACTCTTGGTTTTATTGGATCGTTAAAAAGTTCCCGTTTTTATGGGTCACAAGGTCGCAAGGCGTTTTAGGAAACTGATATAAATAAGTTATCACCCATTGAATATTAATCACGATTGTTGCTTAACTTAGGGAATTGTAATTGAAACGATGTTATATCTATCTCTCAGTACATGTATCTGTCCTAATAACATATGAAACAAATAGAGTCCGCCGATTATATATATATATATATATATATAGTGCATCGAGGCAGCAAATAATTTTCTAAACATATACTGTTAAATGTAAGAGAAAGTGAATGTCTATTATGTTTAATCATAAGCCGTTCTAACATCAATCAGTCGGTGATGGTGGATGTTATTATGTTACCGTCTTAATAACCTCTCTGAAGCTTAGAACCAAATTAATAAAAAATTATCCAAATGTTGGAGAACTTTTGACTTTATTTTCAACTGAAATTAAAGCCAAAATACGACGTTTAGAACGGCTCATTATTAAACATAATAGACATTCATTGTCTCATATTTAACAGTATATGTTTAGAATATATATATATATATATATATATATATATATATATATATATATATATATACTTCCAAATGAATAAGAATTCTTTTTCAAAGAACGCCAAAAATTTATAGTTTATACTTCGCTAAAACAAATGTTTTATCCGCTAGCCATTTCAGGCCAGAGTGTTAAAATCCCTACTCCTTCGCCGATTATGCTGTCTCCCTCACCCACCTCTTTCTTCTTCGCCCATTTTCTCTCACTTTCTTCACCCCACTCTATGCATTTTCTTACTTCTTCCTCTTTGTTAAGCCCTTGACGCTGGGTCATCAAAGGCTGTATATTTTACTTCATACTTTAAACCTTGCGCTTTCCTTTGAGTATTTCATAATATGTCTTTAGTTCTTCCTCCTCCCCTCCCGTTTTCCTTATTTTGTTTTCTATTCCCTCTATGTCTCTTTTATGACCCCACATTCTGGTTTCTCATTTTTCCTACCCACTTTACCTCGAACACAAAAGTTGCTACCAATATACGGAAGGAAATTTACATCTTTTTCAAAAAAAGCGTTTACTACCTGATGAGACATTGTCTTTTCAATGTCAAAACAAAATGTACACTTTGTAGTAGACTGTAATTTGAACATATTCTAAAGTATAATTTTTAATATATATATATATATATATATATATATATATATATATATATATATATATATATAGTATAATATACAGCTGTAGCTACTAATGTTTAAAGACGACAGGTGATCATTGAAATGATATTTCCACTTATTTTCTGTGGATCCGAAATATAATTTATCTTCGTCATCTCAATAGATGCGAGCTTTATAAATAATGTTTTCGGACAGAAAGAGGGAAGGTCTTATTTTAAAAGGGTCACTATTATTAGTTGTAGTGTAGCTGTTATTATTCGGGTTGGTCAAGTATTTATTTGTTATCGTATTATGCTGTGTAATATATTTATCCACGTTCTTAATGCAACTATATCTCAATTTAGCACTGTTTTTGTTGAAAATATTTTTAGTTAGAGTGAATGGTATAAATGTTTCTAAATCCAATTTAGGAAGGATTTTTCGATGTTTGTTTGGACATTTCGGCTGAAGGGTGGGTTAAATCAATTAAAAATTAAGAACTAGAAACATTTTGGAAAAACCCAACTAAGAAAAATTCACAAGTCAGTGCGAAAAGTAAATTCTGAACCCTAATTAGATTAAAAACAGCAAATTCATATATGACGTATTTTCACATCTAGACGCAAAAAGGCTCGCTGGAGCCGGCAACATGAAAAGCTTCACTGTTTAAACCACGACGCTAACCTGTCAAAAGCAGTCAGATGGAAGTAGTAGCTGACAGCATCTCACCATGTAAAGAAGAAACTTCAAGCTGACTCACCCTCACTGCCAATTTTCTTTTCTTCTTTTTCACTCCACACCAACCCGGACATAGAGCACGCCACAGTTTCAACCTCTTCTTCCAACGTCCTTTTCTTCCTTTTCACACCACGCCGCTAAAAATGACAACGGCAAAACAAAATGAACGTGTTAAGTACAACTTCTTTATTTGTTTTCCTTCTCTTTCTCTCGACCTGTCGCGATCTACTAAAAAGAGGAAGGAACAAAGACTTTTCATTCTGCTACTACACAACCATAAACTCTAAACTTCTGCGGACATTTTAAATACCTACATTGCTACTACGAACATTTTCTACAACTCTTGATACCCTATACTTTCTAATTGAACATTAATTTCTATGAATTATTGTTATTCATTTCTTTTAATAAATTTTTATTTTAACAGGAAAAATGTATATTTTATTCTTACACTATTCTACACAATTCCACACATTCCAACCTGCTGACAACCAAACTTCTGATGAAAATCTTCTGATGATAATTCTGCATAAAATTTGTAAGCTGTAGGGAGTTCGGTTAAATATGACACAAGGTCGAATAAAAGAAATATTAACCAATCTCCATAACTTTATCATTGAACACGAACTCTACCCTTAACTTCTTAATAATGTTTCTAATTGAACATTAACTTCTACAACTTGTGTTATTCTTTTCTTTTAATAAATTTCTATTTTTACATGAAAAATTAACATTTTTCTTCTCAGAAATATGTTATAGTATCCAGTTCTATTAACAAAATTCCACTTGTTTTTTTCAACAACCTGACGATAATAACGAATGAAACCCGTAAGCTGTAGGGAGTTCAGTTATGAATGACACAAGGCCGATTTAATAAACATTAACCATTTCTCTACGGCTACAGGCTATCATGTCTCCAAAGAGACATGAGTCAATAGATTTTCCTGCTGTAGGTTGCCATTAATTTCTGCGTTAGACTGTTTGCCAACCAAATGACGTGTGAAAACATGGTTTTTCCCAAATAGAAAAAGGATTGACCATGTGCTTAAAGAAAAAATTGAAAGTAGATTTCGCAAGTATGTGTTAAATTGATTTTTTACTTATGGGAGCTAATTGCAGGACTTGAGGACTTCGCAAGTCAGTGCTAAAATCTAATGACAATAAAAGGGGCCCCGATCAGCGTCAGTCGGTCAGTAGGATGGAAGCAGTGAATAAAACAATACTAAAATGTAACTTCAACTTCAAATCGATTCTAAGATAAGGTCAGGTCGCACCTTGTTCTCTTTCTCTTTATTTCTCGTATACTGATTCGTTCTACTTCTTTTCCTTCATCCTACTGAATACATACATACGTACGCAAATACTCCTTCAACAATTACTACGACGAACATTTTCTACAAATCTTGATACATTTAACTTTCTCAATGAACACGAACTCTTCCCTTAAATTCTTACTAATGTTTCTAATTGCACATTAAATTCTATAATTTGTGTTATTCTTTCCTTTTAATAAATTTCTATTTTAACATGAAAAATTAACATTTTCTTCTCACAGATATGTTATGGTATCCAGTTCTATTAACAAAATTCCACTTATCTTTTTAACAACCTGATGATATCTTTAAATGTGGGGATTGTCGGTTATGTTTGGTAGTGGCCTTGTACCAGGTATGGCCAACGCACCCACGTCTTCATTGGTGACACCCGACGTACATAGAACATGCACCCTCTACGGCTTCAAAACTAAATAATGTTACATTTACGTGCTTTCTGTTTATTTCTGCCTATTTTGTTTTTCATTAAATTTTCTAAACTAGTGTTGAGTTTACTTTTTCTAGAGCATTAATGTATGTAATTTTGGAGCTATAAAATCTTACTTATTACTAGAGTTAGTACATAAACGAAATCGGATTGATTTATGCAAGCTATTAATGATAATATGGTAGGGATTTGATTCTTTGTTGATGTATTGTGATGGTTTCAATCTTTATCACATGGTTTGTACATGCCATTGTTCAGGTCAAAGTTTACATCTAAGAAGTTTTGAACTTTAACGTTAGTGGTGATATATATATATATATATATATATATATATATATATATAGATCATATTCTCTAAAATCTTTTCTGAATTTATCTGTTTGTTGTGGACTTGTTTTACGGAGGATGATTAATTCATTGTCTATGTAAAGTCCGGTGTTGTTTAATTCAAAGATTTGCCTTACATTCCATAGTAAAAAATACACACTAAATCGTAGTCTTCTGCAGATTCATACGCTTTCATAGCAATGTAGAAATCAGGGTTATTTTTCTTGTCCAGAGGCATTCATCGTAGAATAGAATAGATTTTGTGTTTGTTTATTTTAATATCATAATTGCTGATGGGACAGTAATTTTTTTGCCAAGTTTAAGGTTTTTCAGAGATAGACTGGTTGAAGCCCCAAATATCAAACTGGATGAAAGTACAATCTTTTTTTTTTATTTTGTGAACCAGTCGGCTGTATTCTTTCATTGGTTTATAACTAAGGCATTCTTTGTAAATTTAGAAGATCTTTCAAGAATGATTTTTCTATATTTTCTCTATAGTTCTTGAAAACGTTTTGTAATCGATATTGTGGTTTGTTAGTGAAATTACGTTTGTGGTCTTGAATTGTGATAAATGACTGAGACTCTGTCATCTATTCTAAGACCTTTAGCTATTTTTCTGGCTTCCCTGTTGATGTTAAATTCCAAGTTACTAGGCATCTTTTTGAAGTTTTTGTTAATTCCACGGAGGATGGCTTCGTGGTATGCCTCCACGTTGATAAAATAATGGTTGCCCGTTTTGTCCGATTTAATAATCATTTTTTCAGAAATATCGAATTTCGATATTTCTTTTGTATTTCGTTGCTGGTATTTCTGAGTTTTACTTTATTAATCTGTGCAAACAAGTCATTATCGAAGTTCAATTACTAATCGTCATGTAGTGGAGTTTTTCTTTATTCAAATCTATAAAAATCTGTGTTATCCAAGATGGAGGAATCTTTGTTATGCTTGGAGAAATACAGCTTCCATCTCATCCTGCCATTTTTAATTTTGTGTAATAATGTCAGTTTGTAAAATTTTTTTTTCCGGGAACCAAGAGGTTTTTGGTGTAGTATTCTCAATTAATAGGTTCTATATTTAGGTTACAAATAGGAAATGAGTTATAAAGAAAATTAAGAAAACTGCTCAATCGTAAGGAGCGAAATGTAGACATATCTAAACTTATTTATAAATGGAACTTTGTCTGTGTGTGTCTGTGTGTCTGTGTGTATGTGTCCGTGTGTCCGTTACCTATAGACTCCAAAACGGCTGAACCGATTTTCTAGAAAATTTACACAGTTGTACTATAAGTGTCTGCGAGTGTTCTTAGGTAGGTTTTGTGTTGAGGTATCCCCGATAAATATCCAAAATCGATGATCGAAAAAATCGGGTTATAGAAGAAGTGCTCCGATTTTAATCAAATTTGATGCACTCATAGACAAAGACATAAGAAACGATATTCAGAAGTTTCAAGGTTGCAGTTCTTACAATAGTGCAGGAAATTTGATATCGATACCAGGAAATCAATATTTGATTTACATCCATTCATTTTTCTTTCAGTCTACGGTTTCGCTTTAACTGGAAACAACTATTGCTTTTTAGTCTTTCGTGCCAACGTCCAAAGAGCTCCAAGACCATGGATTAGTTTTAAAGCTTTCATTACACCCGAGCAACGCCGGGCTATACTGCTACTGAATTAATAAATATACACATGGGAAGACACACATGTATAAAATAGTATTCAGGTGTTAATACAAGAGTGCCCAATGTAGTATAGAGGTATTAATTATATATATATATATATATATATATATATATATGAAATAAATTGTTTGAACATTATTTTTTTATTATCGATACTCGTATTTAAGTAGATATTCTGTGTTTAATTAAACAGTATTATATATTTATATCTACTGGCCTGATTATTTACGATAATTTTTATAACGAAAATGTATGTCATTCGGCATTTCGTTATAAAAATTTATCGTAAATAATCAGGCCAGTAGATATAAATATATAATATTGTTTAATTAAAATCAGAATATCTATATCTAAGTACGAGTATCGATAATAAAAAAATAATGTTCAAACAAAAATCACCAAGTGGCTTGAAAACTCAGCCACCGACCTTGCTGGGATCCGCACCATGCACTTTTCAATAGCCCAAGCTCTAACGCAAGTGGTGGACTTCCCCACGCGTTTCTCTAAAAACCCTAACGGAAGGGACTCTTTACTCGACCTTTGTTTTACCTCCATCCCAGACTCCTGCACTACCAGGCAACTCTGCCCCCTTGGAAACTCTGACCACGCCGTAGTCTCCGTAAACATATCAATCCACACTAACTCTACCCAAGAAAACCAGACCAGCAGAATATCATACTGCTACCAAAGAGCCGACTGGGACTCGTTCAGGGACTTCCTCTGCGACGTCCCCTGGAACAACGTCTTTGATCTTCCTGTCGAAGACTGTGCCTACGAAGTCTCCTCTTGGGTTAAGGCTGGCATCGATGCTTTTATCCCTGCCAGAAAATTCCAACTAAAACCTAATTCGTCCCCCTGGTTCTCACCCGCTTGCTCGGCCGCTATTGCCCACCGGAACCATTTCTTCCGGCTCTATCGAAGCTGCTCGTCGAACTAAAACAGGCGCCTTTTCACCTCAGCACGGAACAAGTGTAAAAAAGTACTGAACGAAGCCAAGAGGGCGTTTGCTACCAGAATTAGGCAACGCATAGCATCCTCTAAGTTTGGCTCCAAAGATTACTGGCGTCTCTGCAAAAGCGTGCTCAGCAGGAACAAGACTTCAATACCCCCACTAATCAATGAATTTGAAGTTCTCACCTCCCCAGCCGACAAGGCTGAATGCTTTGCCCGTAGATTCTCAACTAATTCGACACTGGACTCGTTAGGAATACCTACACCAGACTTCCCACCCAGAACTAAGGCTCAACTAAATAACGTCCACATTTCACCCTCGCTGGTCGCCAAGATAATAGCGCAACTTGACCCACACAAAGCGAGCGGCGGTGACGGAATCCCAGTCATAGTACTGAAGAAATGTGCACCAGAACTCTCCTCTGTCCTCTCTAAACTCTATAACCTCTGCCTATCTGCTTCCTGCTTTCCTGCCTGTTGGAAGTCCTCCTGCGTAGTACCTATATTTAAGAATTCTGGCGAACCCTCAGACCCCGCCAATTACCGTCCTATTAGTCTCCTTCCAATCTTTGGCAAAGTTTTCGAAGCCATTATCACTGGTGCCGCCTAAGCACGAATTTACACGAGATACTAGATTAGCAACTAGGTCCCACTCTTTTTCCAGTTAAACAAATAAGATGTAACCGTAAATTCTACTCCAACAGCTTCTTTTCTCGCGCTTCCCGCCTGTGGAACTCCCTTCCACAAGTCTGCTTTCCCGACAGTTACAATCTCCAGGTGTTTAAATGTAGGGTCAATAGACACCTCCTATCACACTAACTCCCAACTATTCTCACAACACTCTCATCTACCCAACCCTCATTCTCGGTATCCTCACCCGCCTATCACCCACCTTTCTCCACTCTACGTAACCCCCTGCACAGTAGTGGCAGCGACATGCCTTGCTCGGGGTGAAACGCTTATAAAAAAAAAAAAAAAAAAAAAATCATTTCAAATTGTCGGTTGTTTATAACCAAGTTTCGTTAATTTTCATAATTTAGGTACGTCCAATAAATTTTTAGATACCCAAATTTAAAATGAAAATTTTAAAATAAATACTCTATTTTCAAGCTTTAAAATTAGGTCTATTTGAAAGCCAAGGGATTAATGTTAGTAATTCCAGTAATCAATATACACTGGTGTATTTTAAACTGAAATTATATCGATTGGAATCCGAAATATTTCGAAAAAAAACAGACTTTAAATTTTCCACCATTTTTTGAAATTTTTGATTTATTGACAGGTTACGTCAACGGTAGCAAACTTTCTGTTTAAAAAATCTTTTAAAAAAATATACATTGCAGACACTTTATAGTCAGTTGTTTAAATTGATACTTACCTTAATCTGATTTCACACAATAGTAATTCCTTACTTTATGAAATTTAAGACAGAAAGCTTATCTTAAATACAATAGTCCTGTCATCTACGTAATACGAAGTGCCGATTGATCTAATATGTCAGCTACTGTCTGTCAACACCCCAAGTATGGCGTCCGGAAGTGACAAATTTTTATGTATCTAAAAAACCGGCTTCTGTTTTTAACTGCATAGCTAACCATAACATAATATTTTCATCAATTACATAATATTTTATACAATGTTCGTTTAGCATTATAGCTGGATGATTGAATATGCTTTCTAAATAAATAAAAATTGAAATTGCTTTTAAAATAATTTTACAATTTAATAACAAAGAATGAAATTAAAATAACCCAGTAAAGTTATGAAATATTATGCTAATTATTAATATTTTTATTATGCATTCTTAATAACAATTAGTAACAAAAAAAGATAAAAATATCTAATTTAATTTTTACATAACTGTAGATGTTATAATTAAGTATCTACTTTTTATATATGTCAATGTATTTATGCAATATATTGAAGAGAAAAGACTTTCAGTTTCAGGAATATTTTGTGGCCCTGAATAGGGCAGTGGTGTTTTTTTAATTGGCTATTCAATCCTCCTCATTGCTTAGCTGCTTTTCCAGGTTCAGCTCTTGCATCACATATTGGGCACCAACTTCAACTTAATACTCATCAAATTGATAGTAGATCTTATAAAATGGATATAAACATGGCAAAATTGGAAGTGGCTAAATTACAAAAATTGTAATTTCATTCTTTAGTTTTTCATTACGTAGTAATAATAAAAATGTAACAGTATTTTCAGCAGTTACTTATTTTATAGAATTTTGGTTTAGCATTATAGCTGGATGATTGCATATGCTTTTTGAGTAAATAAAAATTAAAATTTCTTTTAAAATATTTTTACAGTTTAATGAGAAAGAATAAAATTAAAATAACCCAGTTAAGTTATGAAATATTATGCTAATTATTAATATTTTTTATTATGCCTTATTCATATTAATTAGTAAGATAACTAAGTAAAAATATCTAATTTAATTTTTACATAACTGTAGATGTTATAAATAAGTATCTATATTTTTTTGTACATGTCATACTGTATTTATGCAATATCTTGACGAGAAAGGAATTTCGGGAATATTTCGTGGCCCTGAAAAGGGCCGTGGTGTTTTCTTAATTGGCTCTCCAATCCTCCTCACTGTGTAGCTGCTTTTCCAGGTACAGGTATGTAGGTATTTCCCTTAATTTGATAAGTGTAAAATAATTTTATAACATGTGTTAAATTTACAATTTAAAAAAGAACATGAAAGTAGAAGTTAATGAATAAAAATGCATAAATTCAATAGTAGGATTAGGCTATGAAATAAAATAGAAAAAATGTTTTTTTAATTCAATTGAAAATTAAAAAAATTAAACCTTTTCCAATTTGTTTTAATCTTAGCTAGGTACCATAAAATTGTAGTACATATTTATTTCTTAAAAACATTCTGCAAACACAAATTGAAATTAAACATATTTTTTTTAAAATTCCAACTTTCCTCTTGATTTTTTTCATTGTGAATGTAGGTATCTCCCTTAATTTGATAACTAAGGGTAAAAATAATTTTATAACATGTGTTTTATACATTCATTTAAAATAAACTTTAAAGTATTAGGTTTACATTGAAAATGCATAATTTCATTAGTCGGATTAGGCTATGAAATACAAAAGAAAAAATTGCTTTTTCATTCAATTGAAAAGAAAAAAAATGAAACCTTTTCCAATTTGTTTTAATCTTAGTTTAGGCACCATAAAATTGCAGTACATATTTGTTTCTTAGACACATTTTGCAAGCACACATTGAAATTAAACATTTTTTAAATTTCAACTTTTCTCTTTTGTCTTTTTTTGTGCACAATAAAAAAGAAAGAGAGAAAAGTTGCGATTTAACAAAAATGTGTGTTTGCAAAATGTGTTTAAGAAACAAATATGTCCTACAATTTTATGGTGCATAGGCTAACATTTAAACAATTTGGAGAAGGTTTCATTTTTTCTTTTCAATTGAAAGAAAAAGCCATTTTTTCTATTTTATTTCATAACCTAATCCTACTATTAAAATTAAGCATTTTTATTGTTTAACTCCTACTTTCCATTTTTTATTTTAATTGTAAATGAATTTTAAAAGGAAAAACATGTTATAAAATTATTTTACCCTTAGGTATCAAATTATGGGAGATACCTAGAAATTTGATGCATAGGGGTAAAAATAATTTTATAACATGTTCTTTTTTTTGGTACGTTCATTTGCAATTAAAAAAAAATTAAAAGTAGGAGGATAACAATACAAATGCATACTTTCAATAGTAGGATTAGGCTATGAAATAAAGAAAATAAAAAATGGCTTTTTCATTCAATTGGAAAGTAAAAATGAAACCTTTTCCAAATTGTTTTAATCTTAGCCTATGCACCATAACATTGTAGTACATATTTATTTGTTAGTCACATTTTGCAAACACACATTGAAAGTAAACATATTTATCCCTAATAATTTCTTGTATGAATCATTACCACATTCCACTGGAATGAAGAGCCCCAAAAAGCAAAACAAATAAAAAAAGAAATTTTGATGTTTGATTGTTAGATTCACAATTAATATTAAAAATGAATAAACTAATAAGTAAAAAATATAAAAGTTACTTTAAATATTTAAATTCTGACTAGAAATGACTTCTTTCTTGAGCGATTCAGAGACACGCATAAAAAGAATAGCAGCAAGGACCTTAGTGGTTTATATACGGGAAAATTTTATGTAAGGGCGACAACCCTTGAGTCACGTGACCGTTTACAGATTTATATCATTTATGGGCACCCGTACATACCAAAAACTAGAAATTAACATGCAAAAATAAACAGTTTTAATTAAATTACAAAATAAAAGCTACTCTTTTAGAGTAACTGTTTAAATTTTTCGATTAATAAATATATTTGCCACACATTAATTAAAAAAACATCTCAGAAACCTATAAGGAGAAAATTGTAAAAGATTTATGAAACTTTTTAAATTACTTAATAAACAAACTGAAAAATAAAAACAATTCTTGTAAAAATTCATTACTAACGGAAAAAAAACTTTTTTTATTCAGACGATGACACAATTTTGATTTATGTTTATAAAAGTAATTAAAAGTTTACCCAAATAAAAATTGACATAGTTTTATTGCATTTTTGTTTTCCTAATTCAGAGCTGATTTTCTAAAAGGTAGCTTGTTTTGAAGAAAAAAAAGACATTTGATCAGCTTTCCTTAATGACTCCTGAATTTAATGAAAACTATCTATATTCTGTGACTGAGTTGCATTTTTCGACATTTCTGGAAATTAAATATTGGGGGGGAGGGGTAACAAATTAAAAAAATATATTTTTTACCAATATTTTATAAAAATAATTATTTCAAAAATCATTTCAGTCATTTGTGAATAAGTCCTGAAATTTTCATCAAAATCAGACGATTATTTGAGTTTTGCAAGAATTTTCAAATTAAGGCGTCTTTCACAGTCAAAAAATGCCTTCGCGTAATATTACGTTGTTGACGTAATAAACTCTCGCGTCAATTTACCCCTTTCACTGACGAGAGAAAAAAAAAGATTTTCTACCACTAAATGAGCCTTTAAGAACCTGTTAGAACAATTTTAAAAATTTGTAAAAATAATTAAAAATTACCTTGATCTATCCTATTTATGATAGCATAAACAATTTGCCGAGAAAACCTTGTTTTTATTTAGTTTGAGGCCTTTTACTTCAGACTATGCTGATTTTCCCACGGTAAAATTGGACGTACCTACGTAATATATATATATATATATATATATATATATATATATATATATATATATATAGTCATCCGCAGACAGATCTGTTTCGCTGTATCACAGCTCATCAGTACGGTTAGACTCCGATTGATTTTTAACCCAGGATTGAAACCCGACCGAATCGGCGTCAGTCGGCGATTCTACCTCTGGGCTATGGGCGTTCGGTGGGAGATGGCAGAGTTTTTAGCGCATATATTACCGCTATACGCTCCCAATAGCTAGTGTGCTCTAATTGATTTTACTGAATGAGCGATATATATATATATATATATATATATATAAAACACATTACCCTACGTCGGTGGCACGTCTCAGAGTTTCATGTCTCACGCATATTTGAAACTGAAAATTTAAGAGATTTCAATTTAAATTCAGTTGATATTCGTGGAAGTTCAATCTTATCATCTTAGAGAACTTTTTTTTAATTTATCAAGAACATAATATGGTCATCAGCAAACAGAGGTGCCCATAATGCCAATTACACGTTGAGGATACTAAAATCAAGTAGGTACAAAAATTTAAGTACCTGGGAAGTGTTCTAACGGAAGACGGAAAGTTCGACACTGAGATCCGAAGGTGAATTGGCATGGCGAAGGACGCATCCCAGAAGCTGAGTAGAGTATTAAGAGACAGGAAAATTTCGCTAGAAACAAAGAAGAAAGTAATGGATTGCTATGTGATGTCTTTTCTTCAGTATGACAGAAAATTTTGAACAATATTATCAAAGATGGAGGAAAAACTTGGAGCAACTGAAATGTGGTTCTACAGAAGGATGCTGCGAATATCATGGATCGAGCATGTCAGCATAATGAGGTTCTGGAAAGGATGGAAACGAAATGAAAATTAATGCTGGGCATCAGAAAGAGACAGCTAAAGTTTGTGGAACATGTGATGAGGAAAGAGGACTTGGAGAATCTGATGCTCTCATGTCAGATACAAAGAAAGAGATACAAAGGAAAGCAGCGGATAACATATTTGAAGGGCCTGAGCAGGTGGATGGAAGAGCAGGGTTTCGGTTGGGTAACAAGAGAAAGCATGCTAAGAGCCACCGGGGATAGAGAGATGTGGAAGGCCATGATCGCCTGAAGAGACATGACACATAGACGAGAATAATATAAATAGACAGAAATGATATGATAAACATTAAATTTAAATTTAAAAGATTATTAAAATTCAGGGAGATAAATTCAAAGGAGGCTAGTTTATAATTATTATGAATAATAAGTAATATTTTCAGGGAAAAGAAATAAAGAAGGAGAGAAAACAAGGAAGTGAGAAAGAAAGAAACAAACGCAAAAGGCAATCAGTATTAATCTGGGTTTAAGTATTTACACTTTTTTGTTGAGTAGATTAAGGTTATTTATATTATTTAAGATGGCATTTTTTTTCTAAAATACATCTACCTCAATTTTCCATTATAAAGTTTGGTTTTAGCGACGATATTCCAGGTAATAGTTATTGTTTGTGTTGTTTTTTAATTGCCAATAATATATAGATAAAGCGATGATTTTTCTGTATTTCCTATTGTTTATCTGCAGCATGTGGTTATTGAAACTATATTTCCACTTATTTGCTGTGGATCTTAATGAAAATTTGACGTTGTCATCCGAATTGAATCGAGCTCTATAAATAACGCTTTTGGATATACACTGGGCATTTAGTTGGCAGGTCTTACATTTTTGACAGTGGCACTTATTTTTAGAGGGTGCACTATTATTAGTGATATGGTAACAGTTATTAGTCAGGTGGGTCTAGTATTTATTTGATATCATATATACCTGATGATTGAGTAATGCATGAAACTCTGAGATATGTCAACGACGTAGGATAATACACATATTTATTAATGTATATAAATAGTAGCACTGTTTAGTCTACATTGAGCACGATTTCATTAACAGCTGAATAATATTTTTATACATGTATCTTCTCATACGTATATTTATGAGTTCACACTCACACACACACACACACACACACACGCACACATACACACACACATATATATATATAATATAATGAATATAAATTGGATGCTTTTATAAATCTTTTTATATTTGATTATTACAATTTTTTCCAAGTTGTTGGGAGTTTATGCATGTCCGATGATCCTCCATTTAATTTGTAGGGGGAGTCCTCCGTCTCCAATAGTGTTTCGATATGGCGGTTTGGTGTTTTAAGAAAGTGTTGGAAAATGAGTGTCGTTGATTATAGAATCTTTGTTTCCAATTTCCTGCGGATATCCATATGTATATTCTTTTCTTTTCTTGTTGAGGTCTTCTTCCGGAAAAATGGTGGCTTCATATATTGCTTTATCGGAATTGCACTTGCCTTCAATGAGGCAGTTGGCTTAGTTAATGCAGTTACAAGGAGGTTTAGTTTCTTGTATTTTATTGTAGAATTTTTAAAATAACTGATTATTGCGTGAGTTAATGATGTTTTGAATATTTCTGGTGTATGAATAACTTATTTTTTAGAGTTTTTCTGTTAAAGATTCTTTTCAGGGGTTTATTTTGGTTAAAGTGTTTTTCTATTAGGTTAAGAAAGTATCAGCCGATATTTATAATGGACAACTTGCAGAATGGTTAGTTAAAATATATTATTTTATTTTTTGTATTTGCTTACATTTGTTGTTTTGTCCTTCAACTTTCTTGGTGTACTATTTCTTTTTCGAATATATATATATGAAATCCAAAATAAATATATACATATATTAATAAGGGCACTTTAACATTGCTTAATGATTAGTAATCTTGTCTAACTAGATCAATTAGGACCGGGTTGTGAGTTTAATACGCACTGAGAACTCCATACTTTCAGCCTTGTGCCACATCTAAACGGCGCTTAAGAGCCATCATATATATATATATTATTTTAAATTCTGTGTATTTTGGCAGCATTTTTTCATTAATGCAGGTTTCATTGAATAATATAGACAAGTTTTGTCTATTAATTTTGTGTAGGATCCGTTCATACCGTCTGATATACTTGATGGTGATGTCGTTGAAAGACAACAAAAAATCACAGTAATTGTTGATATTTTTATCGGGTCTAAGCTTTCGGCTCACATAAGCCATTATCAAAGAGTAAATATTAACACACAGTAAACATAGAACATTTAAGTTATTAACAATAAAGAGAATTGAATTGAAAATATAAGTCCATCCCTACCATGGCGGATGGCCGAAGACAGTGACAAAATAGTGGTGTTGTGGTCCCTGGTCTGATTACAGACATTTGAGTACGTTATTGGAAATATCAAAATTGATTGTATTCAAACCAGGTTTAAATTGTTTAATTGTTTGATATTTCCAATAACGTACTCAAATGTCTGTAATCAGACCAGAGACCACAACATCACTATTTTGTCACTGTCTTCGGCCATCCGCCATGGTAGGGATGGACTTATATTTTCAATTCAATTCTCTCTATTGTTAATAACTTAAATGTTCTATGTTTACTGTGTGTTAATATTTACTCTTTGATAATGGCTTATGTGAGCCGAAAGCTTAGACCCGATAAAAAAATCAACAATTACTGTGATTTTTTGTTGTCTTTCAACGACATCACCATCAAGTATATCAAACGGTATGAACGGATCCTACACAAAATTAATAGACAAAACTTGTCTATATTATTCAATGAAACCTGCATTAATATATTATTTTATAGATATGTGTTTTGTAGAGGCCCTAATATATATGTGTGTGTCGGGGAGGGAGGGATTTAAATAATCTGCATAAAATATTGATAAGCTATAAAAGACAAATCAATCCCCGCCACCTCTTGAAATTTCGAAAATTAATTCTTTTTTGATATCCAAGATCTGAAAAACGTAACCGATGTCAATAGGAACATTTGAACAAAAATAATGATTATTTTTCGGAAAACGTTCGTTTCCGTAGAAATGTCCATCAATCAAGGGTTTTTCATTTTCTTATTCTTTGCCAAAATTATAGCTATGTGTTATATGGCGGAAAATAGATAGATTTTTCTAGCTGATATTGTTATGGATGTACAATTTATCTTTGATAAACTTATTTTGTGGGCTTACAAATGATAACTGCAAAGCGGTCGCTTTATCGCATCTGTTTGTCTCCGAACATTGCAATTTCTCAGACTGTATTCTGATTTTGAGTACTTTCTTAAAAAAGATTAATCTCAGTATGGGTTAAACACACACACACACACACACACACACACACACACACACACACACATATATATATATATATATATATATATGCATATATATATAGAGAGAGTGATAATATACATTTAGAGAGAGGGAAAGAGAAAGAGAGGAAAGAAGTGAAAGAGAGAGAGAGAGCGAGAGAGAGAGAGAGAGAGAGAGAGAGACAGAGAACTACTTTGTTCTGGCTGCGTGTACAATGAAGCTGATCATCACATCCTAGAGGAACTGAACTTCGGAGACGGTGTAAAGGTCAAAAGATGGACGGAGAAATGCGCAGACTGAGAATCAATCGTGTTCAGATGATCGTGCAGGTCACATGAATCGACAGAGCACAACAAAGGTGGCCGCAATGAAGCCAACTGTGTATACGGTCGGCGCTTATTGTTCGTCGGAGTTGGCCCTTGAAATTGAATCAAAACGAAATGCAAGATTCAAAGGTCAAAGTGCACGCTTGCTTTCTTACTTTCTTGTTTATCAAATCTACTTAATCGCCTTCTTCGAAAGATCGACGTGGAAGCGAAATGGCGAGAAAAATCGGAAGAAAAAGTCTATCGAATGAAACGCCTTGGCAACTTGGTAGGTCTTGTGAATATACGGAAAGATGATCCCTTAAGAGGATTACGGTTCTCTCTTGCTATTCGTTGTTTTCGAATCTCCAGGAATAAAAGGTATTCCGAATGAAACTTCGCAGCATTGCGAGAGCGGAATATATATATATATATATATATATATATATATATATAATAAGATACCGAGTTGGCCAAAATTAAAAAGAAGTCCTTTCTTCACGTACCAGGCGTGATGGACGCTTTAACGGTGATTGAATTTTCGATTCAAGATTGACTTGCCAGTAGAATTCTCATATAGGCTTCCGATACTTTATGCAGTCGACTGGTTGCCAACCAAGGCTACAGAACCCAACCTTTTCAGATATGTAACCCATATCTTGAGGAAGAATAAATGGGTTTATACGTTTCTTAATTTTTTTACTCGTTTCACCATAAGTAAGGCGGTACCGTCACTGATGCGCAGGGGGCTACATAAAAGCAAAAGTTTAGGCAAGAGGTGAGCGAAGAGAAAGACAGGCCAGCTACAGTGGGTGTCAGAGAAAGAGCAAGAAAAGGACGGAAACACAGTGAAGACAGTTACTAAGGCAGAGATAAAGAAAAAGAAGATAGAACAAGATACACAGTGTGATGTAGAAAGAACTGGAATCAAGTGGATAAGAGATGGTATTGACCTCGCATTTAAATACCTGGAGATTGCAGCTGTCAGGAAAGCAAGAATAAGGAAAAGTGTTCCATAGATGGAAAGTGTGGGAAAAGAAACTGATGGAGTAGAATTGACTGCTGCATTTGGTTGATCTAACTGTAAGTGGGTGAGACCTTGTTGCCAGTCTGGTGGCACGAGTAAATTCTAGTAGTGGGGGCACCAGTGACTTAAGTTCGTCGGAGAAGAAGCCATGAATGTTTTGTAGAATAGTCAGAGAGAAGCCACATTCAGCCGGTGATAAAGTGGCTGGAGTCGAGCTGCCAAGTCGCGACCTATTACGTTGCAGATTCTCAATTGGAACCTGTCGAGAACACTAAGATGAACAGCTGGGGCCCATGACCATATATGACGGCAGCATTCCATGCACGGACGGATGGTTGATTTGTATATGTACAAGATGGGATCAGACGTAAAAAACTTCCTTGCCCCACACAGTGACCCAACATTCCTAGCAGTGGATTTACCTATTGAGTAAAAAGCTTCCTAGCCCAAGACAGTGACCCAACCTTCCTAGCAGTGGATTTAGCTAACGAGTAAAAAACTTTCTGGCCTAACACAGTGACCCAACCTTCCTAGCAGTGGATTTAGCTATTGAGTAAAAAGCTTCCTGGCCCGAAACAGTGACCCAACCTTTCTAGCAGTGGATTTATTTATTGAAGTGGATTTAGCCATTTTTGCATGTAGGCGAATGTATTGGACTCGACTGGATTTTGAACTCGGCTCTCTGATTTCTCATTCTGAGCCATTATCCATCATTTCACAAGCACACTTAAACAAAAAAATCAAATAACTTAATAATAATAATAATAATAATAATAATAATAATAATAATAATAATAATAATTAGTATTATTATGATTATAAACATGTTAGAGAAGGTATGTCACTCGTCTTATTTGATCTTAAAAAATGGAAGTGCTAACAAGTGCATATTTTGTCTTGATGAATTAAGATAGACGATAATAATAACTTGTTCATTACCAAGGAGTCGCTCATCTGTTTTCAGACCATAACCAGTTAGACATTTTTTCGAGGGTTTGATGTATTGTACTTCCCTGTTCATGGGCAGTAGTAGCGGCGGAGTTTACTGGACGGGTACCAAGAAGGTTATTTTTTTTTATTTCTGAGGTTTCGAAGATGAGGCAGCTGATGCAATTTGGGAGCCGCATTTAGATACTTTTGAACACTCTACACTCTGACTAGGCTACACCTATAAGTTCATGATAATAATAATTTGAGAAAGAATCTGAAAAGGTTGATGGAATGACTGATTGTGCACTGGAAAATGCTATGATGCCATTTCTGACCTTTGGTCTCTGGTTAGGATCCACCAGAAATCAAAGGAAACAATAATAATAATAATAATAATAATAATAATAATAATAATAAGATAAAAAGAATTGCAACCAGAATAGACGAATCAACAAAAGAAGAAAAGGAACCGGAATCAAAAATAAAAGGTAGTAACATCAAACAAGCCACAGGTCATAATGTAGAAACCGAGATACACACAAATCACTGTGAAGATAATGCTGTAAGTTTAAAAGTGCTGGAAAGGTATGATCTGAGTCAGTTACAAGACGACAATAAAACGAGTTCAGAACACATTGAACAGAATTATTTTACGGAAAACAAGAACAGTATACAAAAAGCCAAGGAAGAAATCAAGAACCATATAAGTCAAATTCAAAATATTGCAATGGAGGAACGAGAACAGCTCCTAAAATTACAACAAACAAAGCATAACCTCGAAACTATTTAGCTCTACAATGCAGCACTCAAATTAATTTTGGATAAAGATGACACTGACATAAATTTCAATGAAGCAATATATGCATCAGCAATAGCAGCAACAAAAAAATTGAACATCAAATTAAAAACAAGGCAGTCTCACAGACATGAATTGAAGCAGACATGAATTGAAGCAAACAGGCCAGACATTATTGTTAAAAACCAGAAGGAGAAAATTTGTCTATTAATTGATATGGCTTGTCCAGCGGATTGTAACATAGCAATCAAGGAATTTGAAAAACTGTCAAAATATAAAGACCTGGAAATTGAAATAGAAAAAATGTGGAAATTGAAAACAAGAGTTGTGCCAGTGATAGTAGGTGCACTTGGAATGATAAAAAAATGGAACAAAACAACACATTGAAAGAATCACTGGAAACCCCAGCTTAAGAGATATACAAAAAATTGTCTTATTAAGTACAGCCCACACACTAAGGAAAACTTTATCTATGTAATGCTAGGGATGATAGGGAAGATAGAAAAACATGAAATGGAGTCATAACAACACGCCACGACCTGCCTTAGGTCTTCCCGTAGATTTGGTTGGTAGTGAGACCAAAGCAGAAATCGAAATATGATGAAAAATGACATAATAATAAGAATAAGAATACAAAATATTGCAATGGAGGAACGAGAACAGCTCCCAAAATTACAACCAACAAAACATAACCTCCGAACTATTAAACTCTACAATGCAGCACTGAAATTAATTTGGGATGAAGAAGACACTCATATAAATCACAATGAAGCAATATATGCATCAGCAATAACAGCAACAAAAAAATTGAACATCAAATTAAAAACAAGGCAGTCTCGCAGACATGATGATCCACCTTGGAAAAGAAAATAGAAAAAGAAATCGAACAACGTAGAAGTGAACTATCAGTACTCGATGAACTGACAAGAGGAATAAATGTAAGAACTAGAAAAGGCAGAATAGTCGAAAGAAAATACAACATTAGAAATGAAAATGAAGTCCTATTAACTAAGGAAAAAATAAAGCAAACAATCCAACTGAAGGCTCAAAGAATAAGACATTATGAGAAAAGATCAAGATTCTACAGACAAAACAAGATTTTTCAAACCGATGCAAAGAAATTTTAGAGGGAAATAGGTAAAAAAAGAATTGAAGTGACAGTCCCCCCCCCACCCAAATGGAAGAAGTTATACAGTTCTGGGAAAAATATGGGCTTGTCCTAAAGAACATAACAAAGAAGTAGATTGGATTGCACAAGAGATATAATGAATCAAAAATAACCCAGAAGAGACATGGGCTGGAATCACAGAAGAGGATGTTAAATGTGCACTGAAAAAAAACACAAAATTGAAAATTTTCAGGTATAGATAAAATTCCTAACTTTTAGCTATATTATTTAAATACAGAACATAAAAACTAGCCAACGAACTTCAAGAAATGGTGAACGATCCTACTAAAATTCCTGCATAGATGACCAAATGAATTACATTTCTTCTACGCAAGAAAAGTGACACAATCAACCCGAAAAACTACAGACCAATTACATGCCTTCCGACAAGATACAAACTATTAACATCTATTTTAACAAAACAGACTTATTTATTCTTGGAAAGAAATGATATGTTACCGTTTGAACAAAAAGGGTGCAAACGTGGCTGTTACGGATGTAAAGACCAATTGCTTATTAACAGAATGATTCTGGAAAACAGCTACAATACAAAGAAAAATCTTAGTACTGCCTGGGTAGATTATCGTAAGGCATTCGATAGCTTGCCACATTCCTGGATTTTAAAGACTTTAAATATATACAAGATATCACCCGTCATCATCAATTTCATCAAACAATTCATGCCGAAAGGGAAAACAACCCTTTACCTCAATCATACAAATGGAACCTATAAGTCTTGCGAAATAGACATCAAAAGAGGTATATTTCAAGGTGACTCTTTGTGTCCGTTACTATTCTGCATATCAGTAATAGCACTAACTAGTCAACTTAACAAGACAGATTGTGGTTATAAAATAGCCCAAAAGAAAATAAGCCATCTATTTTACATGGATGACTTCAAGTTGTATGCTAAGAATGATAACGAGCTGGAAGGTTTTCTGCAAACTGTAAAATGCTTCAGCGAAGACATTGGAATGAAATTCAATTTGAATAAATGTGCTAAAGCTACAGTTTTACGTGGATCACTACAACAAACATTCCCAATTAGCTTAGACCCTGCTGTAACAATAAAAGAATTAAAGCCAGAACAAGCTTATAAATACCTAGATGTGAATGAAAGTGAAAAAATTCACCATAAAAATGAAAGAAATAGTGCGTAAAGAATACTATAGAAGGCTACGACTGATATTAAAAACTGAATTAAATTCTCAGAACAGAATTATGGCCATTAATATCCTTGCAATCCCAGTTGTCTAATATAGTTTCAACATCTTAAACTGGACTCAAAACGACATGAGGCGAATGGATTCTAAAACAAGAAAGCTTCATTCTAAGCATAAGATGCATCATCCAAAGGCTTATGTAGACCGTCTATACATACCCCGTAAAGAAGTTGGAAGAGGTCTTATTCAGCTGGAATTGTCATACAAGACAAAAACTATTGGCTTACTAACATACATAGAAACAACAAAGGACTGGATGATGCCATTAGTCAAGCAACATGAAGATAGAAAAAATGTTCAATAATAAAAGAAGGCAGTAAATACAAACAAGATTTCTCATGCACCATATCTCTAGGAAATTCAAAAAGTAGTTCTTATAAGCACAGCCCATATTTTGCGATGAGATTTGGTTATTCAAGTTTTTTGTTAATCGCTGTCTTTTGTTTAACAAAGAAAACAAGTGTTCGCATTCCCTAGAACATTTCTTATGACCCGGCATGTGTTTTCGATCATTAAAGATTCTTGTCAAGAAGAATTTTTTATAATAATAATAATAATAATAATAATAATAATAATAATAATATTTTTCACTGTAACGCTTTTCATTGATCAGTGGTATTTGTTCTATCATTGAGATTTCTTTCCGAATTGTTTTTTTTCATGTGTATGTGCGCCTAGCCTAGCCTAGCCTAGCCTAGCCTATCGTTTATTTGTGTGGAAAATTGAATCGGTAATTAAAGTTCAATTTTCGATCTATTCCGTTGCTTCCACTTTCGCTTTGAGGAAAGTATGAATCCAGCTCTTCTTCTTCCATTTTGGGTTAAATAAGAGGACAGACTACTGTGTTCCCTAGCCTAATAGTCTAGAATAACGACAGCATTGAATTCAATTTCCTTAACAAAAAACAAAACAAAAAAAAACAACAACAACAAAAGAAAAACTACTAGCTACTCAGTCAGTTAAGTGCCATACACGCTTGAGTAAAAAACTGACTGGTTAGAAGTTCTTCCTGCAGTAGATTGCCAATACTTTCTGCGTTAGACTGGTTGACAACCCAATCTGCCCTGCTATTTAATCCATAGCTGGAGGGAGAAACGACGGATTAATACTTTTCCCAATAGTATTTGTGTGTAAGTGAATGCAATAAATTCAACTACCAACCTCCACAAAAAATAAAACAAAAACAAAAAGCAACAGTAACACCTAGCAATTTGAGCCTTTTGCCCTATACTACACGGTGTTAGTGAGGGAGAGGATCTCCAGATTTAACCGTTTGAATTTTTTTGAAGCAAGGATATATGAAGTTTCTGTTTTTTTTAATATAAGCCAGATTTGCATCTTTTTCAGCGTTATTATAACTGTTGTTTCCTAGAAGGCAGAGTCAATAGATCAATCATTCTAGTGATGCCAAAAAAATCAGCTACATACGATTGAAATCTCCATCGGGCAATCAATTTGACGTGCTAATAAATAATTAATAATTAAGATTCTAATGAAAAGGATTAGCAATCAAATTATACCGGAAACAGAGTATGAACATTGCGGTATTGTTGGGAACAAGAAACAGTAGATTTCACGAGCAATAGAAGTTTAAAAAAACTGGGGTATCAGATAAATTACTTGTTTTTTTTTTGTTTTTTTTAGCAACGTTATTTCAATTAACAGGCAAAATATTTTTACTGTAGATTTTTATGTGTTTGTTTTTAGCTCTATTCTTCCTCTGAAACTTTTTCTATTATTTTTAAAATATCAAAATGAATTTTATCTCTTTTCACTAGTCTGAGCGTGACGGCAAACTACATTTCGACAGCAAACCTCTGATCGGGAAATTTCGGGATTTTGAGGAGCCTCTTAATTGCTGCTGTTTCCAGGTTTATCCTGACCGGGTGGTAGAACCTGCTAGTGTCCCAGCTATGGGAAAATAGTGAAACCTTTACACATTTCTTTTCTTTTCTATCTATCTATCTATCTATCTATCTATCTATCTATCTATCTATCTAACCCTCTAGGGCCATTCGTATCATATTTGATACAGTATGAAAACAAGCCTTGAAAGAAATATTTTCCTGAAAATTTTTTTAAGAGAAATATTTTATAAATTTCAAATGAAAGCAGTACTGACTGCTCAGTCAATGAATACCAAATGTTTCCTTATAGGGAAATACCAAATGTTTCCTTATAGGGAAATACCAAATGTTTCCTTATAGGGAAATACTGTATCAAATATGATACGAATGGCCCTAGAGGCTTAAATAACCACTAGAGTTTGATATAACAAAATCAACCAAACAACTAACATGAAATAACTTTTTCATGACATTAATCCGTATAATATTCTACAATTTCTTTAATAAATCAAACTGTATTTCAAAATATAACTTCAACAAAACTATAACATAAAACACACATATCACCCCCTCGAGTAATCATGTCCACAAAAAATATGCACAAAAGCTGATTATCATTCGCCATATATTAAATTGTGAAAGCAGAATAACATATATCATTTTTCATTACTTCAAATCTCTCAAGAAAATTCAATTCTGGTATTAAATAACCCACAAGGAGTTCATATAGCGTTAAACAAATCAAATCACAAGCCATTAATACTGAATTTGGTCCTGATTAAGGTACTCTGTTGTTATGACAGTCAAGCTTTATAAATATTTATCTGTTTCTGTAGTGAAAACAGATGCTGACATTTTCTGTTTATATGGTTAATCCTGGTTCTCCACCATTTCCTGTCCTTTGTAGATCTTAATAATTTTTGTCTTTTCACTCTCTCTCTTCTAATCTCTGTTCTGCCAACTGTTTACAGAAGTTCATTCAGTAGATTATGTGCTACTTTCTTTCAATCTTTCCCTTCCCTCTTTTCTCATTATGGGCCCAAGAAATTGAAACTTTCTCTTCCAGATCTTAAGTATAAATGTCTCTTTTGTTTCTAAAACTTTGTTATTTCTCACATGTTCAGTCCATAGTATTCTCAGTATCCTTCTGTAGAACCACATTTCTTTTGCCTCAAGTCTTATAGTAATGGCGAAATTGTTTCCATATGGGCAACTTTCAGAGTTTTTAGTGGTTATAACTTATAAAATCTTTTGACTTCTCAAGTTCACTGTTATCAATCATTCTGGTATTAATGGGGGTTTCTTTCCAAAGCTTTTTTTTTCTATTTACGATTAGCAAATAGCCCTATATGTTTTGCTCGCTATAAATTAATACAAAACTTTAAACGATTAAAATGGTTATAAATTATTCTAATCAAAATTGAAAAAAAAAGATGATTCTTACAAAAATTCATAATACATCGAAAAAATATTTGTTAAGATAATAGTGTCCATAATATATTTTATTAATAAAAGCAAGTAAAAACTTTGCTCAGTAAATAAGGTCTTAGTTTTATTGCATTTTCGTTTTACGCCGATTTTCTTTAACTAGGGATCCTGTTTGACCGAATAAATTTAGTGATTTAAATTATCCTAGGATCGGTCCTTATAACTAATAAGATCTATAAAAAGAATGTTTTAGTTTTATCGGAATTTTCATTTTACAATTCATGAAAGTTTTTACCACGGAGTGTCCTATTAAAACCAAAATATTTGATAATTTGCATCCCCCGAATACTTGCCCTTTTAAAAAATATAGCATTAAAAGATACAAAAGAGAATTTCTCGAAATTTGATGACAATTAAACAAGTGTGGGTCACAAATAAAAAATATTTTTTCAAAGATTTTCTGAAAAGGAAACATTAAAAAAATAATTTTGTGAAAGTTTCATTAAAATCCGACAATTATCTGATTCTTGTAAGAATTTTCAGTTCAATCTGTTTTTCAATGTCAAAAACAAAGGCCCAAATTTCCCATACAAATTTTAGGTCTCGCGTTGAAGGCGGGAAAACAAGATTTTTAACCAGAATTTCCAGAGTTTTAAGAAGTAAAAAAAAACAAAAAAAAAAAAAAACAAAAAAGAAAAAAAAAATTTTTTTTCATTAAAAATTCGTTTCATCTTTTAATAATAACACGGATTTTGACTATAAAAATTAGTTTTTATTTAGTTTGGGGCATTTTTCATCCTTTATCCACCCCGTTTTTAGAAAATTATTGGTGGTGTCTAATGTGATGTTATATTAGTAAAATCTTAATTGTTTACTCTTCTTTCAGCTCCATTAAAATTAACATCAGCAGTATCGAGGGCGCGTGGTTTCAAGCCTTCCTTCGAACAGTTGATCTTCTTGTTAGGTTATGAAGAATTCTTCTCTTCCTTTGTAGGTTAGACGTTTATGTAACCAGAGAGAGAGAGAGAGAGAGAGAGAGAGAGAGAGAGAGAGAGAGTACATCCTAAATTTATTTGTTGGTACCACGACCAACATCCTAAGAAACCCGATTTTGCACTTGACAGGTTTGAAATAACCTTCTAGGTCAGTCCTTGGGACTCCTAAATATTTTGACTTTCTCAGGCTATACCAGGTACAAAAGTTATTTTGGTATCTCTTGGGGTGAACCAAGTACATATTGAGGTTACCACAGATCAACTGTTCTTAGATAAAGGTTCTTTGTGGATATCAAATTCAGTTGGAAGGTATGGCATTTCACGATTCACATAATTAAAAGAGCTATTCATATATTCTAAGAATACCTTGATTAAAATATCTATTCATTATAGAAGATAAGAAAATTGAAAATTCGAGGGAAACGTGGAATAGACAGCTTCCATAATACCACAATTGTTACAAAACCAAAACATTAACCTGAAAATTCGTCATGTTCTTAAATAGCCTCGTCTTAGGTATGTCATGCATAACTTCAGACACGTTAAGATATATCTAAGCTTGCTCACTGGAAAATAGCTCAAATTCAATTCTCTCCATCCGTAAAATTGCTGCAGTCTGTCTACCTTACGTCGAGGGCTTATAGAAAACGATTCTGAGGTCCATACAACATCAGGACAATATTCAGAAGCAGTTTCTGACGATTAAAGCTCAACAAAAATGACCAAGAATTGCCCGTATTCGATTTCTTGTAGTTGTGACAGAGAATATAAAGGTGAAACAAGCCACCCTTTAAAAGTAAAGCTGGATGAATATAGAAAAGCCGTAGTGAGAGGTCAGACAATGAAATAGGGCATGGCTGATCATGTATGGAGTGAAAGGGGTTGTCATCAAGTCCTGTGGAATGAAGTGAAAATACTGAATAGAGAAGAACACTGAAGAATTACATATCTGAAAGAATCAGCGCTTATGTTAAGCTATGAAGACCTCCTTATCATAGAAATAATACAATATGGAAGCATAAAGATAAATGACAGCAAGTCTTCAAGTGCAGATGACAGAGTGCTGATAGCTGACAGGGAAAGGAAAGTACAGGTCCTTTTACTGAAAGTACCAAGGGAAAGCGATAAGACAAGACTAAACATAGACTTCAAGAAAACTATGCATGATCATCAGCAAAAAGAGAACCCTAACATACCAACTACAGGTCGGAGATACTAAAATCAAACAGGCGCAGAAATTGAAATACCTGGAAAGTGCTCTGGCAGGGGATGGAATGTGTGACAGTGAGATCCGAAGGCGTATTGGCATGGCTAAAGACGCATTTCAAAAGCTCATCATAACAGACAGGAAGATTTTGTTGGAAACAAAGAAAAAAGTAGTGAATTGTTTTGTGATATCTGTCCTCCTATATGGCAGCAAATGCTGGAAGTCTCCTCAAAGATGAAGGAAATACTTGAAGCAACAGAAATGTGGTTCTACAGAAGGACGCTAAGGATACCATGGACCGAACATGTGAGCAATGATTAGGTTTCGGAGAGGATGCAAACAAAAAGGAAACTGATAATTAACATCAAGAAGAGACAGCTGACGTTTCTGGGACGCATAATGAGGAAAAAGGGTTTAGAGAATCTAATACCCACGGGACGGACAGAGGGAAAGAAAGACTGGAGGGGGATAATGCGAAACGTAATTCATGCGATCGAGCAAGTGGATTGTGGATTGGGGTTTAAGGAGATATATTAAGAAGAAAAGTGTTAAGAGCGACAAGGGATGGGAGTAAGTGGAGGTCTAGGATAGCCTACGTCCAGAAAGAACACGGCACATAAGGAAGAAATAGAATAATGTTTTGCTTCGCCTAGAGGGTAAAAGTGGTTGTGAGTTCAATTCCTGGATGCGTACATACACTCAGTATTAATTAGTAATGAATAACAGTTAAATGAAAAATAAGAACTAGACAATATCCCTAGACATAAGCAGTGGGACGAGAACAGTCTACCCAGTAGATTAAATAAAGGGTTAAGTTCGGAATTCCTTGTAGGTTACATAATCAATATATCTGTCAGTTAAGTGTCATACGTAATACACACTTTTGGCGATCATGTTACGAAAGAGACATGAATGAGTTTGCAAAAGATATTCCCGCAGTAGGTGGCCATTATTTCTGCGGTAGACTGGTTGCCAATCAAGGCTATAGAACCCAATATATCCTGTTATTTAACCCATAGCCGGAGGGAAGAGACTGATTAGTATTTTTCTCATTGTTTTAGGTGTGCAAGGGAATGCAACGAATTCATTTGGAATTCTATCTTTGCTCTCCGATTTTTCATTACAAAGATAATAAAAACAACAAAGATGAGGACTATCGCCCGAATATAAATAGTATAAAAAATCATATCACGTGTAATTCGAAGAGAGTATAATGACATAATCAAAATTTTCACATAACCCTACTAAAGATTAGGAAGGAAGGAAGGAAGGAAGGAAGGAAGGAAGGAAGGAAGGAAGGAAGGAAGGAAGGAAGGAAGAAAGAATCTATCCCCACCATCAATACTGGAAAGAACGATAAAAGCAATAATTGGCTTGAATAATCTATTTTCCTGAACGATTGTTTTGAAAGAAAAACCTGATAAATTTCAACCGACAGTCGAACCGATTGTTCAGTCAATGAATTCCGAATGTTGATTTATATAAGGAAAACAAATAATATGACCCTTACCATTAACATCTATAATGAGTTGAATGATGAAAAAGAATATTGCATGCTAGTCTTTAGAAATTCCTTCACAGTCTGTCTATCGGAATCTCGTCTCAGATATATTCTTTATTAGCTCAAATACAAGAAAAATGTCGCAAGTTGTCGTTTAGTCAAAGGGGAGAATGATCCATCAATTGCGCTAATATCTTGAAATAACTGTTGTCGCTGATACGCGTTGATCCATCGCTTTTGCATTTTTTTTAATTTGATCTCCATTTTCGATACTGTCACGTCTCGACATCTGATCGCTCATAGTTGCTTCCTTGATCTTGGCTTAGACGCTGATTTATCAATGATCAGTACACCGCTTCGTCTGAAACGTTGATCCAGCTTATATTTACGTTTAATGATAAACAGTGATCGTAGTGGATCAGTGAAGAGAAACGAGCTCAATAATCCGGATTCATATGTTCTTATTTCTTCCTATTCCTTTGTAAAATAAGTTTTCAAGGGTAGATAGATGCCAGTTATTTGTTTATTTAAACCGTGCCAGTTAAAATACAAATACCCTGCTTCTCAGTTAGCTACTAAACTATGATTTAGATACAACAAAAGAAAAAAAAATCAAGTTCGGATCTTGTAACCGTTAATAATGAAAACAAATAAAAAGAAAAGAGAAATATCAGCGGACAATAGAGTAAATGAAAAGGAGAATGAGAAGCTGTAAAAAATACCACGACCATGCTCGGGAGCTGAAAAAAAGTGTAAGATATGAAGGCTATAATCGTGCTCAAAACCGTAGGTGCACTCAGCTACATACCAAAAATACGTCAGAAGAATTATAAATTCAAATAAGAGTTCAATGTCTAGAGATAACGGAACTGCGAGGTTCAGTGAAGATACTGAGAAAGGTGCTGAAGACTTTCTATCTTAGTCTTTAGTGATGACTACCAGAAAAAGCGGCCAGGTAAACCCTATTACAAACGCATATTCTGTTGCTAATACTACATCTATGCTGAACAGATCTTAGTTACTATTTAGGGAATGTGTGGTGCAGTGGATATCGACTCGGAACGATAAATCGGGGAGCCGAGATCGAATTCCAGTTGAATTCCTCGCATTCACTTACGCACAAATACCCTTGGGAAAGGTATTGATCCGTCTCTTCCCTCCAGTTATAAGTTAAATAACAGGACAGATTGGGTTCTATAGCCTTGGCTGGCAACCAGTCTACCGCAGAAAGTAATGACAACCTACTGCGGTATAAACTTCTGCCCAGTCAGTCATGTCTCTTTCGAGATATGATCGCCCAAAACGTGTGTCACGTATGGCACTTAACTGACTGAATCTGGCTTGATCAATGTTTTAAACAAGGCCAATTCGCCTAAATCCGTGGCTTACGTTAGAGCACGACCATTGTCGGTTTGTGAACAGTTCTGTCAAACCAGATTTTACATGCAAGGTTTATGCCAATTCATGGTATGGTTTTCAGGCACTTTCCAATAGTGACGCGTGAGTGTCAAGCCATCATGACTGAAGTTTTAAGTGTACTGGCCTTGTTAAAAGTTCTGATCCTTAAGTTTAAGTGGTCTTTCTAAAAAAAAGCAACAACTCTAAGCTCTGCTCAGCATAGTTGCAATATAAGGTGAAATCTCAGGGTGATGAATGTGACTGAGCAGGATTCTTCAACAAAGATTGGTTAACCGCTCTGGCAGACAGGTGCACTTGGAATACGGGAATAGTCGGCTTCAATGCGAAACATTCCCCCCTCTCTCTCACTCTTTCACACACACACACACATATGCATATCAATAAATATACATATTTATATACACGCAAGTGCAGACATATATAAATGTTTTTTCTGGTGTTATTAAAAGAGTGCTCGATGTAATATAACCGAGCAAATAATATATATTAATAAATATGCATATTAGGTTGTTATGCAAATAATGGCTGCTCTAAGTGTTGTATTTTGAAAATCCATTTTAACATTGTATTCACGGTGTATGTACATAATAATTAATGCGTGTTTTTAAATAAGTTTTAATTTATTTTAGACAGAAATATTCTTGAAGCATAGAAACATTTAATTATGAACATGACAAAACATGATGTTCGCTTACTTTTAGTTTAAACTTTGGCACAAAACCTCTCAAAATTCTGCCAATATCAACAGGGCATGGGAAAATGGGTCTGCAAATAATCGGAGAGAACGAAGGTAATTCAAAAAATTCCGTACTAGTGATGAGGAAGGTAAAAGAGGGTCATGCAGTATTGACAACGAACAATTGCAAGCAGTTGTTAAATAAAACCAATGTCAAAATGCCAGAGAAATTTCTCAGATGCTTAGTGTCATCATTGCAACAGACTCACGCTATTTGCAGAGTATTGGCAAGGAGAAAATGCTGGATAAATGGATTCCTCATGATATCAATGAAAATCAAAACTTAGGTGTTTTGAAGTGTGCTCGATGTTCTTTCTGCGTATCACCAAGGATCCCTTTTTTTTTGACCGAATAGTTTTTGTGATGATCTTTTATGATAACCATAAACAATCAGGTCAATGACTTGATCGTGATGAGTTTCCAAAACGTTTCCCAAAGCTATAGCTGCATCAGCAAAAGATTATGGTGATTTTCTAGTGGCCTGAAAGTGGTGTTATCCAATACAGTTTTCTGGTAGACAGAATCAGAAAATTAGTGGAGAGCTTTACTGCTATCTACTTGCTGAAATGCACGAACGCCTGCAAAAAATCAAACCTGCATTGATGAATCGACGTGACTCATTTCTTCTCTACGTTAAAATGCGGTCACGTGTTGCAAGAATGACGTTGCAAAAACCCACAGACAAGATACCAGAGTTGGTCATATCCTCCATATTCTCCTGATCTTTCACCCACTAATTATCATTTTTAAGCACATCTTTAAATGGTAAAACTTTTAGATCAAAACCGGAGGTGGAATCAGCTTTCAAAGATTTCGTTGCATCACAGCCAATAACTTTTTATCAACGAGGAATAAATAATCTCGTCGATCGACGACTGAGGTGCATAGATACTCAATGTTAGTATTTTGACTAATTTCGACATTTCTACAATTAATTTTTCAAGAATAAAATTAGGTTTCTGAAATCGGTCATTATTTTTGTAACTGCCTAATATTATCCTACGTCTATAGCTCGACTGGGAGTTTCATGCCCTATCCAATCATCAGGTGCATATTATAAACCCAAAAATGATGAAGAAACAAAATCTCTGAAGAGTGAAGACATCACAATATTACCTTCACGTAACTTGGAAGTTGGTATAACACTGCTCAGCTAAGTGACAAACTTCTACACAATTATTCTTACATGATATTACATATGTATATATATATATATATATATATATATATATATATAACCAGAATTGAAACCCGATCGAATTGACATCAGTCGGCGATTTTACCTCTAAGTTATAGACGCTTGGTGGAGGAAGGTGGAATGTAGCGCGTTATATATATATTGTTAAATATAACAGGCAATGAATGTTTATTATGTTTAATCATGAGCTGAGTTGTCAACATTTGGATAAATTTTCTATTATGCTGGTTCTAAATTTTCGGCTCACATGAGCCCTCTTTATAGAGGTTACAGGAAAGTTAATGTAAAGACATCCACCATCAAAAATGATATTATCTTGTGTTGACATGAAACATTGCTATGCGACGATAACAGACACCGAATAGCAGACGTAGGTCGTAAATTTGAAATTAAGCCAAATTACGATGTTTAGAACGGTTCATGATTAAACATAACAGACATCTATTGTCTGTTATATTTAACAATAGAAGTTTAGAAAATTATCTGCTCCCTCGATACACTATATATATATATATATATATATATATATAGCAAGTATTCATCATCAAAAAGTTTCATTAAAAATAGACACCGTTTGTTTAATTTTTTTATTATATATTTCTAGTTTTCGAATAAGATTTTGAATATTGTGCTCGAAGTTGTGAATGAACTGTTCGACGTTCATATTTTGTTATTTTTGCATTTATTGACAAGAAGCGATGTGGGTTTGTGCGATAGTTAGAATTCTGTTTGAAATGGTCTAGCTTGACGTCATGTGTAACAGGAAATGGAAACGAGGCTGCACAAGAAGAACAAGATTTATTTTTAATACTAATGCAATATGTGCGCACATTATCATCATGTCTTTTCAATCAAATTTGTTCGTTTGAAATATGATTCCTCTCTATTTCAAAATTTAATATATATATGCTAGCAGTATAGCCCGGCGTTGTTCGGGTGTAATGAAAGCTTTAAAACTAATTTATGGTCCTGGAGCTCAGACTCTTTGGACGTTGGCACGAAAGACTAAAAAGCAATAGTTGTTTCCAGTTAAAGCGAAACCATAGACTGAAAGAAAAATGAATGGATGTAAGTCAAATTTTGGTATCGATATCAAATAAATTTTTTTCGTCGTAAACTGAATTTTGAAGGCTAAATAAGTTCTCTGAGTAAATGGTATCATGGCTGAGACTAAGAACTACAATTATACCTACTTAGAGCCAAACCCGAAGCAAAAACTAAAATAAAAGGGCTGAAAAAAATACAGGTAGATAAACAGACACACACACACAAACATCTTGCCTATATATATATATATATATATATATATATATATTATCGATTTTCCTACCCTATTGTAAGAACTGCAACCTTGAAAACTTCTGAATACTGTTTCTTATGTCTTTGTCTATGAGTGTAGCAAATTTGATTAAAATCGGATCACTCCTTCTATAACCTGATTTATTCGATTATCGATTTTCGATATTTATTGGGGGTACCTCAACACAAAACCTAGCTAAGAACACTCGCAGACGCTTATAGTACAACTGTGTAAATTTTCAAGAAAATCGGTTCAGCCGTTTCGGAGTTTATAGGTAACGGACACACACACATACACACACGCACACAGACACACACACATACTGACAAAGTTCCATTTATAAATAAGTTAAGATATATATATATATATAGTGTATTTAGGCAGTTATCATTCTTTTATCAAGTTTCGTAAAAAAATGACAGGTAAGGTGCTGTGGTTAAGTTTTTATATATATATATTTTACGTGATCTTATAATCTTTTTTTTTACAGTCTGTAAAATTGTCCGAAAGTTTTATTTTTACAAGTATTTTCGGCTATACTTTTAGACATTATCAAGGATGAATTTTAATTTTTTTTTTTAACTAAATGTATAGATTGTGTTACGTATGTATCTATAGTTTTAAGAATGTTTTCTCGCTTAGATCAATACAACATTTCTAAATTTTTGTATAATTTATCTGCTGAAAAGGAAAAAAAATACTGGATCACCTGAAAAATTGTATAAAAACTTAACCACAGCACATTGTCCTTCATTTTTAACGAAACTTGCATCTATCTATCTATCTATCTATCTATCTATCTAATGTGTAGAGTTTTCCTATCAATATTTCATATTGCTCTGGATAATATTCATTGAGATCTATTTTTATCTATTTGATATATTATTTACATAAAATATTTTGGATTATCCTCTCCTTTTTTTATGGGCTTGACATTCACTCATATATATATATATATATATATATATATATATATAAATGCAAAAAGAAGCACACCTATTATATATAAATCATGTAAAAGCATTCGATAAAGTCCATCAGAAAAAACTCTTTGGATTAATTGACACAATCATAGCATGGGACAGGCTAGCCTCCCAGAGAGTAAAATACTACGCCTCCTTGGCCTTACACTCTCGGCGGACCTCAAATGGAATGACTATATTGAATCCATTGCCAAATCTGCTGCTATGAAAGTCGGCTCCCTGTGCAGGGCCCGGAAATTTTTCCCACCTGAAACTATTCTGCACATATACAAATCTACCATCCGCCCGTGTATTGAATATTGCTGCCATATCTGGTCGGGTGCCCCTGCTGCTCTCCTTGGGCTTCTTGACAAAATACAAAGGAGGATCTGTAACGTGGTTGATACTGACTTGGCAGACCGGCTGCAGCCGCTCTCACACCGGCGTGATGTAGCTTCCCTGTGCCTCTTCTACAAGTACTTTCATGGCTTCTGCTCCGATGAGCTTAGATCACTGGTGCCGCCTAAGCACGAATTTACACGAGATACTAGATTAGCAACTAGGTCCCACCCTTTTACAGTTAAACAAATAAGATGTAACCGTAAATTCTACTCCAACAGCTTCTTTTCTCGCGCTTCCCGCCTGTGGAACTCCCTTCCACAAGTCTGCTTTCCCGACAGTTACAATCTCCAGGTGTTTAAATGTAGGGTCAATAGACACCTCCTATCACACTTAACTCCCAACTATTCTCACAACACTCTCATCTACCCAACCCTCATTCTCGGTATCCTCACCCGCCTATCACCCACCCTCTGTTTTTTCCTATATTTAATCAGCCTTTCTCCACTCTACGTAGCCCCCTGCACATTAGTGGCAGTGACATGCCTTGCTCGGGGTGAAACGCTTATAAAAAAAAAAAAAAAATCATAACAATATAAGAAATTTAAATGACGGAAAGTAAACTACAGCAACTCCGACAGAATGTAGTAAAAAAAAAAAAAAAACGAGAAGAAAGGACTAAGCCCGAATTTTAAGAAGAGAGAATATAGGGTTGCCAAGAAAAGAGACAGTACAAGATCCAACTAAGAACTGGAGTCATCAAAATCAAATAAGTACAAAAATTAAAATCTCTGGGAAGACGGAGAATCCGACACCGAAAACCGAAGATGCTTTGAAATAAACAAAGATGCTTTTTAAAATTTAAAGGAATTTTTAAGAAACAGGAAACATTCGTTAGGGTAAATGTTCGTCTTAGGTGCCGACGGTTTTCCCCCTTCAAATTTATCCAAAACAGCATTATTTCTGTGCAAATGCATATGCTGAACTCAAATCAACAATTAGTTATTGAAGAAACTTACCTTTTTTGCTCTGAAAGTCCATAAAAAACGAACTATATTTTGCACTTTTTCTCTCCCGTAACTCTCACGAAGTCATGTAATTAACTGCAGAATAACGTTCTACGTAGGCAGCAATTTTCTGTCGAATTTTGCTCGATTTTCTTCCTTTACTGAAACTTCCGGCGATGTGCTTCCTGTTATGAACGCAATAAGCGTAGAAATACAATAGCGTATTACTTTCATTACCGGAAGTACATCGCCGGAAGTATCAGTAAATGAAGAAAAATCGGCCAAAAAATCTGCCAAAATTCGTTCACATACGCAGTACGTCATTCTGCAGTTAATTACATGACTTCGTGAGAGTTACGGGAGAGAAAAAGTGCAAGATATTGTTCGTTTTTTTATGGACATTTAGATAAAAAAGGTAAGTTTCTTCAATAACTAACAGTTGATTTGAGTTCAGCACATACATTTGCACAGAGATAATGCTATTTTGACTTACAACGAAAATTTAACAAAGAAAAGAATCCTGTTATGCAATATTGTGTTCACTATATGGCAGTGAATGCAGGAAATCTCCACTTAGCTAACGAGACTTAAATGTGATTCTACAGAAAGTTGCTGAGAATACCATGGACTCAAAGTTTTAGAGAAAAGTGAAACAAAACGGAGACTTATACTTAGAATCAGAAAGAGACAACTAAAATTTCTAGGGTACATAACGAGGAAAGCCTTATTGCAAAATTTAACCATAACGGGGTTTGCTGAAAGCAAGTAAGACGTATGAAAACAGCAAATATTCTACCTCATTAGCTGTGGTGATTTTCTAAGCGTAGCTTAGATTTGGCAGAAGGCCGAAATCACGGTGCACCCAGTGAGAGTCTAAGTCATTTTTCACATGTACATGACGGGGTTTTGTAAATTGTTGACGGAATATGGATTATAAGAGACAGCAAAAAGATAAACATTGCTAATATCTACAAAGGAGAGAAAGTTGTGGCGATCAGTGATCTTCCACGTCCTAAAGGGACACGACGCATACAAGAAGAATATATGTATATGTGATACAAAACACTACAAAAGAGCACAAGGAACAATTCTAAAGCTGTAAGGAAGAGAAATCGAAAGATTCAGAGGCAAAAACGCACAAAAAAATAATAAATATGGATAAAATAAGCAAAAAAAAGTTTCTTAAGAAATTACATGGTTAACTGTCTCGATTTGACAGACAGGTGGTCTTAAATGCAAACAAGGATTATTTACGTAAGCAGTTCCAGGCAAAATGTTATGCATAAATACAGCCTTACACAAAAGCACATACACACATGCATACAGGCACATACATACACATATGCATATGTGACAACGAAATATACCATTTACTTGCTCTCTTTGACTGAGGAGACCGGTGTGGTCGAAACCTAGGTAACAAATAAGTGGTGTGTATTTCGTTCTGTGATATATACACTGACTGATATATATATATATCAGTCAATTAAGTATCATACGTGATAGTAAATACTCCAGTAATCGTAATAAAAGGTTTGGTTCGAAATTAGATTCCTAGCACTTGAAAAAGGCGTACAACGGCCGAAACGTCGTAAACATAGCAGCAAAGATGAGGACAATAGTCCAAATAACGTAAATATTATCTCATCTCAGAAGTATAAACAAATACAGAAATTTCCGTGTCAGTGTAAATAAAATTATATATATATATATATATATATATATATATATATATATATATATATATATATATATATATATATATATATTATTGACGGATGTTCGTTGTGGTGCAGTAGATATCGGCTTGGAAAGAGAAATCGGTGAGCCGAGTTCGATTTCCAGTCGAATACGCTGCATTCACTTACGCACTGGTACCCTTGGGAAAGGTATTAATCCGTCCTTTCTTTCCAGTTATGGGGTAAATATCTGAGGTCTGCTGTTCATGCGATCCGTGGCAAACTTCTGCACCGATTGTTTGTTATCAGCAGTTCCAAATGTGTGGATGGTGCTACACAAGCCTTCACCACTCTAAACAATTCTCTGTGTGGCAGTCTGAGTTAGACACTCATACGTCGAAATCGACGGGAGAGTCCATATATATATATATATATATATATATATATATATATGCGCATTGGTTGACAAAGTGTTGGGCTTTCATGTACCCTCAAAATATCTTTTATTTAACTAGCCAGTTTGAATGCTCCAAAGTTTCCCCTGGGACCGGGTATCAGGTTATTAAAGGCGGGACCTTTAACACCAGAGAGCGAAATTTAAATCTAATTATCTAGAAACTGTTTTAACAGATAAAGAATAATGTCATACCAAAATCCGAGAGATGCCTTCAAAAAGTAAGCATTAAGAAAAAAAGTAAGTATTAAGAAACAGCAAGAAAGAAAAGAATGCGGAAATGTTAGTACTCCCCACCTATATGATAGGGAATGCTGGATAATCTATCCACAGAAGAAAACTTTAGACTACAGAGATGTGGTTCAGTAGAATTATTCTGGGGACGCCAAACTGATCATGTGAGCAACGAAGAAGTTTTAGGGAGAATGGAAACAAAAGAACACTTATTTATAGAATCAGAAAGAAACATATAATGACGAAAGGGGGTGTGGAAAATTTGTCACTCACAGTACATATTGAAAACAAGATGGTAAAATAGAAACGGGGAATAACCTATTTTTTATAATCGTGTCGCCCCAAGCAAGGCATTTTACTGCCACTGTTGTGCAGGGTGTTACATAGGAGGAATGTTGAGGAGTGGGAGGTTGCAGGGGTGTCAAGAAGAGAGTAGGAGAGGGAAGAGATTACTGATGAAAGTGAGGTGGACGAGAAGGAATGTTATGAGGAGTGAGAGGTTGCAGGGGTGTCAGGAAGAGAGTAGGAGAGGGAAGAGATTACTGATGAGAGTGGGGTAGATGTAGAAAAGCATGAGGGAGAGGATGTAAGTTAGTGTGACAGGAGATGACGATTGACTTTACATTTAAATTCTTGGAGATTGTAACTGTCAGGAAAGCAAGTATGCGGAAGAGAATTCCACAGGCGGGAAGTGCGAGAAAATAAGCTGTAGGAATAGAATTTGCGTTTACAATTTATTGGTTTCACAGTAAAAGGGTGGGACCTAGTTGCTAATCTTGTGGTTCGAGGAAATTCGTATATAGGGGGTACCAGTGAGCTATTTTCATCGGAGCAGAAACCGTGAAAATATTTGTAGAAGAGCCACAGGGAAACCACACTGCGTCGGTGAGAAAGCGACTGTATCCTAGCTGCCAAGTCGGGATCTATCACATTATAGATTCTCCGTTGGATTCGGTCGAGGACACCTAAGTGGATAACAGGAGCACCGGACCAGATGTGGCAGCAATACTCAATGCACGGGCGGATGGTAGACTTGTAAATGTGCAGGATTGTTTGGGACGGGAAAAAATTCCTGGACCTGCACCGACTTTCTTAGCAGCGGATTTAACTATGGATTCTGTATAGTTATTCCACTTGAGGTCTGGTGTGAGAGTTAACCCGAAGAGGTGCAGTGTTTCGCTTTCAGGGAGAGAAGCCTGATCCATGTTCATGGGCGGGAGGAAGGATTGTCTGTGGTAGTTATTAGATAGCAGCTTCGTTTTGGAAGCATTAAAATTTACGAGTCATTTCTTTTGTTTTCTATGTATCTATGTATCCTTAAAATATGTACTGTGAGTGTCAAATCCTCTCAACCCTATGAAGGAAAATGGGACATAAAAGGAAAAGAACACAATCTTTTACTGTCTACTCATGAATATCTGAAACAACCTATCGAAATCATTCCATGAAAAATACATGACCATTTTCTTTCATTTTCTTTTCTTTAAGGAAATTATTCTGTGCAAGACGCTCCCTAAATTTGGTTTTCAGTCTAATGATGTATAGAGAAAATAACACTAGAAACTATAATGTCATTTTGAAATTATATCTGTATAATTTTTAATGTAATGGGAAAAAAATAAACTAGAAAGATTGACAATATCGGTGTGCAGTTATTGTGTGAAAATTAATAAACAACGGACTGCACACTTAGAGAAAAATAAGGAACTCATTCCTATTCCCTGTACAAGACCTAAAAGCTATTCTAGGTAGTGGGTTATTGAGTAAGAAGCACACTTTATATGGATATATGTTCAAGATAACGGTCAACTCTAAGAGTGCAATAAAATTAATTCTAGTTGTTGCAAGAAACTTATTTTAAAATTACTTATCAAATGTATTAAACACTGAATGCAGTTTAGTGCTTTTCATTCGAAACTTGAAGGGTTTATTTTAATTGCCCTGTTAAATACAAATAAAGTTAAAGCCGTTCCATAACTTCGCTGAAAATCATTCAGGAGGCTTACAAGTTCGATTTAAACAGATTAGGCATCCTCTTTGTTGTCGGTTCCATTAAGTAAAGGTTGTTTCATCGCAAAAAAAGACAAGAATAAGAAAAAGAATGGGTAGAACAATAAGACGAAAAAGAAAGAGTTTGAATGACAGGAAAGAGAAAAATAAGAAAGAAGAATAACAAGAACATGATGAAGAAGAATTAAAAGGACAAGGAGTAAAATAAGAGAGGGAAGAAAGAAAAGAAGAAATAAGAGGACGAGGTCAGAAAGAAGAAGAAGAAGGCGGAGAAGGAGAGAGAAGAAGAACGAAAATATGAAGAAGAAAAAAAAGAAGAAAAAGCAGCAATAGGAGAGCAAGGTTAGAAGAATAGAGAGGAAGAAGAAGAAGAAGAAGAAGAAGAAGAAGAAGAAGAAGAAGAAGAAGAATAGGAGGAGGAGGAGAAGGAGAAGAAGAAGGAGAATAAAGAGAAGACGGAGAATGAGAGAGAAGAAAAACACAAGTATGAAGAAGAAAAAGAAGAAAAGAAGGACAAGATCAGAAGGATAAAGAAGAAGAAATAAGAGGAGGAGAAGGAGGAGGCAAAGAAGGAGAGAGAAGAACAAAAATAGAAAGAAAATGAAAGGAAGAAATGGGAAGACGAGGTTAGAAGAAGAAGAAGAAGAAGAAGAAGAAGAATTCAGAGGATGAGAAGGAAAAGTAGAGAGAAGAAGAACATGAAAAACATGAGAGAGAGAGAGAGAGAGAGAGAGAGAGGGATAGAGAGAGAGATAGAAAGATTCATGCGGAGAGAACGTAGGACAAAAAGATGGAAAGGAAAAAGAAAAAACGAAGCAAAATGTAGAGACGAATAGTGAATAAAACATAAGGGTATGAGAAAAGAAAAACATGAAGAAGCTGAAGAAGAAAAAGAATTTGACGGGTGAGGAGGAGAATGAGAACAAGAGAAACATGAATAAAGAGAAGAAGAAGAAGAAGAAAAAAGAAGAAAAATTAGGAGGGCGAGAGAGAAGAAGAAAAAGTAAATCATGAATAATAATAATACGAAGAACAAAAAGAAGAAGGAAGACTATGAGGAGAAGGAAATAGGAGGAGGAAAACATGATGATGATGATGAAGAAGAAGAATACTTAAGAGCACAGGAAGAAGAAGAATGAAGAGGAAGAGATCAAAAGGGAAGAAGAAGAAGAATTAGGAGGACAAGGAGGAGAAAGTGAGTGAGGGAAGAAGAATGAGAAATATAGCAGAATTAGGAAGGCGAGAAAGAACTAGTAGAAGAAAAACATGAATGATAATATGAAGAAGAAAAATGAGTAAAATTGGAGGATAAAGAAAGAAAGAAAGAAGAAGAAAAACATGAAGATAAATAAGAAGAAGAAATCAGGGGGAGAAGGAGAAGAGAGAAGATAAAAAAGCATGAAGAAGAAGAATTCGGGCATGAAAAAGAAGAAAAATGAGGGGAGAGCAGAGAACAAGGAGATGGAAGGGAAAAACAAAAACACGAAGAAGAAGAAGAAGAAGGAAGAGGAGGAGGGGAAAAAGAGAGAGAATAAGAACATGAAAACTTAAAGGAGAAGACTAAGAATGCGTAGTGATTGGAGGACATGGAGATGGAAAGGAAAAAACACGAAAAAAAAAGAATTAGATGAATTAAGAGGGGAAGAAAAACATGAATAATAATAATAATATGAAGAACAAAAAAGAAGAAGAATACACATGAGGACGATAAGAAGAAGAAGAAGAAGAAGAAGAAGAAGAAGAAGACGATGATGATAAAAAAGAATTAGAAGAATGAGATCAAAAGGATAGTGAAGAGGAAGAAAAAAGAAGAATGCAGAGAAGGAGAATCAGGAGGCAGAGAAGGAGAGAGAAGAAGAACAAGGAAAATGAAGAAGAACAAGAATTCGGAGGGTGAGGAAAAGAAGAAGAGAGAAGAAGAATGCTTAGTGAGTGGAAGACAAGAAAATTGAATGGGAAAATATAAATATGAAGAAAAACATGAAGATGAATGGTGAGTGTAACGCAAGGGTATGAGAAAAATAGAAGAATAAGAATAAGAAGAATTTGGCAAGCGAAGAGGAGAAATAGAACAAGAAAAACATGAAGAAGAAGAAAAAGTAGCAGAAGAATTATGAGGACGAGGAGGTGAAAGAACGGGAAGAACAAGAAAAAAGCGAAGAAGAAGAAAAAGGAATACAAGAAGAAAATGAATAATAATAGTAATAATAATAATATGAAAAATAAGAAGAAGAACAAGAAGAAGAAGAATTATGAAGACCAGGAGATGAAAGGAGAAGAACAAGAAAAACGCGAAGAAGAAGAAAAAAGGGATACAAGAAGAAAATGAAGAATAATAGTAATAATAATAATATGAAAAATAAGAAGAAGAACAAGAAGAAGAAGAATTATGAGGACAAGGATGTGAAAGAAAGTGAAGAACTAGAAAAACGCGAAGAAGAAGAAAAAGGATTACAAGAAGAAAAATAAGAATAATAGTAATATTAATAATATGAAAAATAAGAAGAAGAAGAAGAAGAAGAATTATGAAGACGAGGAGGTGAAAGAAAAGAAGAACAAGAGAAACGCGAAGAAGAAGAGAAAGGAATACAAGAAGAAAATGAAGAATAATAGTAATAATCATAATATGAAAAATAAGAAGAAGAACAAGAAGAAGAAGAATTATGAGGACAAGGATGTGAAAGAAAGTGAAGAACTAGAAAAACGCGAAGAAGAAGAAAAAGGATTACAAGAAGAAAAATAAGAATAATAGTAATAATAATAATATGAAAAATAAGAAGAAGAAGAAGAATTATGAAGACGAGGAGGTGAAAGAAAAGAAGAACAAGAGAAACGCGAAGAAGAAGAGAAAGGAATACAAGAAGAAAATGAAGAATAATAGTAATAGTCATAATATGAAAAATAAGAAGAAGAACAAGAAGAAGAAGAATTATGAAGACATGGAGGTGAAAGAAAGGGAAGAACAAGAAAAACGCACAGAAGAAGAATAAATGAATACAAATAGAAAATAAAGAAGAAGGTAAACTAGCAGGATAAGAAGAAGAAGGAGGGAGAAGAACAAAACACGAAGAAGAAGAAGAATTAAGAGAAGGAGAGAGAAGATGTACGTGAAGGAGAAGGAAAAGAAGAATGCGGTGAGAGCGTTGGACATAGGGTTGAAAGGGGAAAAGAAAAACACTGAGAAAAAGAAATAGATGAATGCTGAATACAACGCGAGGGTTTGAGAAAATAAAAAACAAGAAGAAGCAGTAGAAGAAGAACAATTTGGCGGGCAAGAGAGAAGGAAAACATGAATAATAATAATAATAATAATAATAATAATAATAATAATATGAAGAAACAGAAGAAGAATAATAATAAGAAGTATTATTGTTAAAAGGACGTCGAGGAGAAGGAAAGAGGAAATAACAAAAAACATGAAGAAGAGGAAGAAGCATGAGGATGACAAGGGGGAGAAAGAGAGAGAGAGAGAGAGAGATAGAGAGAGAGAAGAAAAAAAACAAGAAACACACGAAGAAGAAAAAGTGAAGAAGACGAAAAAAAATTATGAGATCGACATGGAGAAGGAAAGAAAAGAAGAACAAGAAAAATATGAAGAAGAAAGAAGATGATGAAGAAGAAGAATTAAGTGTCTGATGAAGAGAAGAAAAGATAAGAAGTACAAGAAAAACAAGAGGTAGAAGAAGAATTCGGAGGACTTGGAGGAAAATAAGAAAAAATACGTACAATTAAAACGTAAAGAGGAAGGGGAGAGAAAAGAAGAACAAAAAAAAAAGATAAAGAAAAATAGACGAGAAGAAGAGAGAAAAGAAGATAAAAAAAAACCTAAAGATTTAAAGAATAGAAGAATTAACAGAAGAATAATTAGATGGACGAGAAAGAGAATGTGTGGGATGAAGAAGAAGAAGGAGGTGGAGAAGAAGAAGAAGAAGAAGAAGAAGAAGAAGAAGAAGAAGAAGAAGAAAGACCAAAGATGTAGAAGATGATAAAGAATTAGGAGGAGGAGAAAGAGTAGGAGAGAGTAGTAGAACAAAAAAAAAACAAGAAGAGCAGAATAATTAGGAGTATCAGGATTTGAAACTGAAAGAAGAAAAACCAGTTAAACATGATGAAGAAGGATATTTCGGAGGGCTAAAAGTAGAATGAGAGAGTAGAAGAACAAGAAAAACAAGAAGAAGAAGAAGAAGAAGAAGAAAGATTGAGAAAGAAAAAAGACAGAAGTTCAATAAAAATATGGAGGAGAAGACAAGACGAATTAGGAAGACGAGAAGAGGAAGAAGGGAAACATGAACAAGAAAAAAGTGAAGAAAAAGAAAAAGAAGAAGAAGAAAAAGACTAAAAGGCACGGTAAAATGAAAGGGAAGATGAACCAGAAAACATGAAGAAATTGAAGAGTAAGAATTGGGAGTAAAGAAATAGAATATGGGAGAAGAACAAGTAAACATGAAGAAAAAGAGGGAGGAGAAGAGGAAAGATCAGGTGTATGAGTAGGAAGAGAGAGAGAGAGAGAGAGAGAGAGAGAGAGAGAGAGAGAGAGAGAGAGAGAGAAGAATAAGAAAAACATGAAGGAGAAGAAGAAAGTGAAAAAGAATTACGTGGACGATGTACAGCAGGAGAGAGAAGAAAACTACAGAAGCAAGAAGAAGGAGAAGAAATGCACGAGGAGGAGGAGAGAAAGAAGAAGAAGAAGAAGAAGAAGAACGATGAGGGCAGCGAGATGGAAGGAAAAAAAGAAAAAAAAACAAAGGAGGTGAGGATGATTGAGGAATGAACGAGAAAAAATAAAATGAAGAAGAAGACGAGTAAGAAGAAGAATTAGGGAACAAGAAAGAGAAAGAAAGTGAAGAAGAACAAGAAAATATTAAAAAGAAGAAAATTAAGAGGATGTGGATGAGAAAGACATAGAAGAGGAACAAGAAAAACATGAAGAAGAATTAGGAAGGCGAGGGGTAGAATGGGAGAGAAGAACAAGAAAAATATGAAGAGGGAAACAAACGAAAAACGGGGAGGAGAATGAGAGAGAATAAAAACAATAAAAACGTGAACGAGAAGAATAATGAAGAAGGAGAAGAACAAGGAGAATTATGTGATCGAGAAGAATAAAATAGAAGAACAATTATAACTTGAAGAAGAACAAGCGAAGAATTAGATGATGACGAAAAGGAAAGAGAGATGATAAAGAAGACATAAAGAATAGAAAAATTAACAGAAGAAGAATTAGGTGGACAAAGAAAGTTAATGCGTGAGAAGAAGAAGAAGAAAAAGAAGAAGAAGAGGAAGAAGAAGGAAGACAACGAAAGAGAAAAGGATAAACACGTAAAGGAGAAGAAGAATTAGGACGAGAAGGGGAATTTAATGGAAGAACAAAACATCCTGTATAAGAAATAAATGTAATGATGGCAAGAAGAAGGAGAAGGAGTAGGGGGAGTAGTAAGAGTAGGTGTAGGAGGAGGAGGAGGAGGAAGTTATGTAAGAGGGAGGGGGAAAGAAAATGGAGGAGAAGGTCGAAGCTGGGAAGGCAGAGAAAGAACACGAAGAAGAAGCTTTTTAAATTATTGCCTTGCGTGCCTCAAGCAATATCACTCTTTTCATTTCGAAAGTGTCTTCTAGGAGTTAATTTTCGAGTTATCATATTGGCCCGGCTGATGATGAAGACTACCGTAAGGTAACTGTGGCAGTTCACATATTTCATAATTTTGTGGATCGTGAAAACAAAAAACAAAGTTAATTTTTTATTAGATCGATCGAACACTGATAATACACTGAAAGACCCTCTGTGGTTAAAATCCGACTCGAGCGAAAAGAAACATTTGCGGAGCTCATGTAAATGTTTGCGATTAAATCAAGTTAAAAAATTCTAAAATGGAAGCCAACAACTTACTCTTGTTTGAATGAATGGAGGATTTTAATGCAATCTGGTTCCATGCTTTCCTTTTGTTGTATTTTCTTTTTAAAGTGGGGAAGGTTTCTAAAAAAAAATTATTCTAATCATATTAACCCCAAGTAAGTCTTGGCATGCAAACATTAGATAAATTTTGGCTAAGGAGCGAGTACAAAACAAGAAGAATCATGAAGACGATAAATATCGATTGACATTGAATTTAAATTTTTGAAGACTAAAGCAAAGAACTTGAAGAGATTTCTACAAACAGGAAGTACGAGAAAAGTAACTGTTAGCATAGAACTTACGGTGAAATCTAACCATCTGAATGTAAATTGTTGAAACCTCGTCGCTAGTCTAGTACGCTCAAATTCCTAAAATCTAGGTACCATAGCGAACAGATCATTCGAACAGTTGCCATGAATGCTTAATATTAGTGACTGCTTGGCGACAGAGAGTTCCACGCTTTAATTAATTATCGGACTATGCGAGATGCTTAAGGCCTGAAAATGACACTTGTCAGTATATATATATATATATATAGATATATATATATAACTTAGAATACTTGGTATATTAGTCAGGTAAATTCCGATACAGACGAAGTCAATGTTAAATTCATTTATTTGATATAACAGAGTAATATAATTTAGAAAATTTTTTAGATATTCTACAATTTCTTGAGTACTACGTATTTCACCGCTGCTGACCTTGCGGCTCGTCAGACCCAAATGATACAACAGTTAATCCTCAAAATATTCCCGAAAACCTTTACACACAAACGCTCACGTGTCCATATTTAGAATATACATCTGTAATGCTAATTTACAAAAAACAATTCCTGTCTTATTAAAAAAAGAAGAAAAAAAAAAAAGAGATATAAAAAAGAAAAATAGAGACAATTGATAAATGGAAAGCAGCGGCGAAGTACGTATTGCCCATGAAATTGTAGAATATCTAAACAAATTTTTAATATATATATATATATATATATATATATATATATATATGTGTGTGTGTGTGTGTGTGTGTGTGTGTGTGTGAGGGTATGTATATATATATCATTAGTACTACAAACTAATGGGTTGGCAGTCCACTGTTTTAAGTGATTTACTTTATTAAGTGTGCTTGATATTTAGTACAGCATTATCTATGGTAATATATTTATTGTAAGTTTACTATCAGTATAGCCCGGCGTTGCTCGGGTGTAATGAAAGCTTTAAAACTAATCCATGGTCCTGGAGCTCAGACTCTTTGGACGTTGGCACTAAAGACTAAAAAGCAATAGTTGTTTTCAATTAAAGCGAAACCGTAGACTGAAAGAAAAATGAATGGATGTAAGTCAAATTTTGATTTCCTGGTATCGATATCAAATAAGATTTTTTCGTCGTAAACAGAATTTTGAAGGCTAAATAAGTTCTCTGAGTAAATGGTATCATGGCTGAGACTAAGAACTACAATTATACCTACTTAGAGCCAAACCCGAAGCAAAAACTAAAATAAAAGGGCTGAAAAAAATACAGGCAGATAAACAGACACACACACAAACATCTTGCCTTTTATATATATATATATATATATATATATATATATATATATATAATCGATTTTCTACACTATTGTAAGAACTGCAACCTTGAAACTTCTGACTATCGTTTCTTATGTCTTTGTCTATGAGTGTATCAAATTTGATTAAAATCGGACCAATCCTTCTATGAGCCGATTTTTTCGATTATCGATTTTCGATATTTATCGGGGATACCTCGACACAAAACATAGCTAAGAACACTCGCAGACGCTTATAGTACAACTATGTAAATTTTCAAGACAACCGGTTCAGCCATTTCGGAGTTTATAGGTAACGGACACACACACACACACACACACACACACACACACACACACACACACACACACACACACACACACACAAAGTTCCATTTATTATATAACTTTAGATAATAAAAAACATAGTTCACTGCGACACAAGAGCCGTTGTGTTTTGGTACTGTCTTATTAGCAGCACCTCGTCAGGCAGTGAAATATTTTTCTGTTAGGAATCGTTATATATTCTTCTTATTCTAAGCGCCTTGTCCTTTCAGGACGTAGGCGATCATGGCTTTCCACGTCTCCCTATCCCTTAGCACACTTTCTCCTGTAACATCACGCGATCCCTGTTCTGTCATCCACCTGCTCGGGCCCTTCAAATGTTATCCGCTGTTTTCCTCTTTTTTTCCCTCTGTATCTGGCTTGTTAGTATCACGTTCTCTAAGCCTTCCTTCCTCAATGCATGTCCCAGGAACTTTAGTTGTCTCTTCCTGATGCTCAATATTAATTTCCTTTTCGTTTCCATCCTTTCCAAAACCTCATCATTGCTCACATGCTCGGTCCTTTTAATACAACACATTTTTTACCAAATCCAGAGAATTAAGATATGAGGATTTTTGGAGTGAACCAATAAAAAATCAGGTCATGGTAAATAGGAGAAATTTGATTGTAAAAGTAAAGGTGGGTAGAGACTTAAAATAACTAAAGACCCAGACATGAATGATACATAATGTAGCATTTAGCAAGTCTGAAATGTTATCGCGTGTCCCCGTGAAACGGTTACAGGATTTTCTTTAAGTTATTATTTAACTTAAAGTAGTAGACAAGAGGCAAAGACGAGAAAGTTTTTTTTTTTTTAAATACACTGCATGTCAAACATATGAAGTTGACTTTGTGGATGATCTGCCCGTTAAGCTGTCACAATTTAGTCATTACAAGATGGGAGAATCAATCAGTATATGCAAAGGATAGATTATAGATGTTTAGTAATATTATATTAGGAAAATTAACTATATTTTAGGGTATATTTTAGACGATGACGACAAATGGAAATAAGTTCGTTACTTTTATTGTGTAAGTTTAGTTTTGGGAATTTTATAAGTTGTAATTTTTCAAGTAAACATTATAAACATAGTTCATTTTACAAGTTCTATTTTTTTCAATATTTTCTATTTTAGAGTAAGGTTTTTACTGGCATAATTTAATTGCCAATAATAAGTAGAAATTCATGTACTATTGCAGTAAGTTTTATTATTAAACGATAACGTGTGAAAATAATGGCGGGTTTTAAAAGTTTTCTTGGTACAACCGATAAAATATTTTATTACTGCGGGATATTTGGTGGAAATAGAGCATAGGTAGACTATAGAGTCAGTTAGACATTTATTTGCTATTGAAGACTCATTAGGTTTTCGGTAATTTCAATTATTCTTATTGTGATCGTTAATTTTTTAGGATGTTGTTTTCTATTCCGTCAGTGAATGCTGTTTCCTCATATGGAAACGGCTATATTAACATGACTTTTAAAGATGAGAGCAACAGATGCTATATTTCGATCCCAGATCGGTGAACAGGGAGTAAAGAAAAGTGCAACTCTAGTAGCACTTGATGTTTAGTCAAAGAACACACACACACACACACACACACACACACACACACACACACACACACATATATATATATATATATATATATATATAGTTTTAAGGTTAAAGTGCTCAATATCAGAGATAAAGCTTTATGCAATTATAAAGTGGACATTGAAGTCAAAACCCAAAGGGGACAATCTGTTACATGCAAAACGCAATTGCAATTTGTCAGGCGATATACCATGTGTTTTTGCTCGACTATTTATATGTATACAATTTACTGATGCATTCTACTGTATTATTAAAAGTGGTTATTTTGGAGAAAATTCAGTAGCCCCACGCAACATAACCGTTACCACCCATCAAAACAGCCGTTAGAATAATACAATAGACTACCAACAATACAATACAAAAGACTACCGGCAATGCATCACTAAGCAATGCATATAATTAGTCGAAAAAACATAACGCCTATCACCTGATGAGTGAGTTTAGCATGAAAAGATTTGTCCCCTCTTGGTGCTGACTTCATTGCCCACTTTATATATATATATATATATATATATATATATATATATATATATATATATATTCTATTTTTTCTGTTGTTTCTCTTTTTTCTCTTTTTTCTATTAATCAATCGTCTACTTGTTCTTTATTCTTGCTTTTTTCTATTTTTTAGGGTTCTTTTTAAATGAGTAAGAAATTTTTCGTAAATTACCGTTACAAATGTCTATTCTAAATATGGACATGTGAGTATCTGTGTAATATATATTTTTGTGGGGTATTTTGAGGATCAATTGTTGTATCATTTGGGTCTGACGAGCCGCAATAATAACATCATGATGCGGTGAAATATGTATTACCCACTGTAATAAATAATAAATCTTTTCTATTATATATATATATATATATATATATATACATATTAACTCCAAAAAGGATGAGCAAATAGGTAAAATATCAAAAACCAGATCCTATTAATATTAAGGTAGAGGGCTTGATGTAAATAGTAATATCTATTTACAGAGCCATATATGTATTGTATGTAAAAAAATTCCGAAATTTACATTCGTTGAATGACCATTTCAACAAGAAAATTCTGGCTTCATCAACAACGATCAAAAACAAAAATAACTTAATTCAAATATGGTACCATATTTGAATTAACAAGTTTTTGGTTTCGATTGTTACTGATGAAGCGAGAATTTTCTCTGAAATGGCCATTCAACAAATGTAAATACAATATATATATATATATGAATAAAAGTTAATTTTCCTAAATCGAACGGCCATTTCGGCCGGTAAATTGAACACCCGTCTTCACATGTGCGTTGTGGTTGTGGTGCATTGGATATAGGCTCGGAACGAGAAATCGGTGAGCCGAGTTCGAATTCCAGCTGAATTCATTGCCTTCATTTTCGCTCAAATACCCTTGGGAAACCTATTAATCCGTCTATTCCTCCCAGTTATGGGTTAAATAATAAGACAGATTGGGTTCTATAGCCTTGGTAGACAACCAGTCTACCGCAGAAAGCAATGGCACCTACTGCGGGATAATTTTCTGCCCAGTCAGTCATGTCTCTTTCGAGACATGATCGCCCAAGTGTGTATCACGTATGGGACTTAACTGACTGACTTCTCAGCGAGAACAAAACATTATGGAAAAATAAATTTATTTGTTTGTTTCTTTGTATGCAAAAAACACAAGTAATGTTAGGGAAAAAGAAAAAAATGAAACAGGAAAAACGGGGCAGATTCTTGCTATCGGAATCTGCCACTTTGCTGACAGAAGCGAAAAGTGATACAATAAAATATATTAGAAAAAAAGTTAAATCGGAAAGAAATAG
>JBBBDQ010029148.1:245000-282500 GCA_037127315.1 Ascarosepion bandense | reverse complement strand
CTATCTATCTATCTATCTATCTATCTATGACTTTTCGTATCTATCTATTTATGACTGTTCGTATCTATCTATCTATCTATCTATCTATCTATCTATCTATCTATCTATCTATCTATTAAATTGTTCCCAAATTCTATTGCTGTTTACAACGGAGCATAACGTTATCTAACACATATATATGTAGTTGTTAGGAAGTTGTCGTTGCCTCTTTTTAACCTTTAACAAATAAGAAAATTTAAAATCATAATCATTATTTGCAATGAAAAAGTTCCTTTTCTATTGCATAAACAGCGCACGTCTTGAAATCAAATCGGACTTTTACGTTTATGTCACCTTTAACATTCAATCGACTGTCTTGCAAGCAGATTCAAAAGTAAAACTTTGAAGAAATTACATTGCTTCTATCACTTGGCTCGCTTCCAAGACGCGGTCTCTGCTACGATGACGGTGATACTCCGACGTGATGTAATGGTTAATAAACCTGTCTCGTTAGATCAGTCACAATTGAATTGTGAGTTCGATCCTCACATGGGGTACCCAATACATTCGGCTTTGTGCCAAATCTAAGCTACGCTTAGAAAATCGTCTTAGGAACTTCGACGCTGTTCAATGGTTAACAAGCTTATCTCGTTAAATCAATTACGACTTAAAAGTGAGTTCGATCCTAACTTTCGGTCTTGTATCACATCTAAGCTATGTTTACAAAAGCATTTTTGGAGGCGGGGGAGTAATTTGTCGTGGTGTACTGGTTAGCAAGGTTGTTATGCTGGAGCCTCTTACAACTAAGTAGTGAGTTCGATCCACAGTAGGTACGCAATACTTACGCCCTTGTGCCGCATTTAAGCGGCGCTTAGAAAATCAACTTTTCTATGATAACGGAACGTGGGTACATACTTTGCCATTCCTGTCAGTCACTCTTCTCCGGCCACTCACCCCTTTGCTTTCTTATTCAATGTATTTTACAAATCTTTCGAAAATAAATAAATAAATAAAATGAAGAAAACCACAAGTTATTTGTTGTTTTTATTTCCTCTGATCTGTTCGACAGGTCGATGCTCGTGTCGACTCGTACACAGGCATGCGCGTACTCCCAGCAAGAACCATACTAAAGGTCAGGCTACTGCAGGTCGGGTGGATTAACATAATCCCACGCGCTTTTTCCTCGCGCGAATCGTAGGCAAAGCGGGTGTGGCGACGGCGTTAGCCAATCACCTGCGTCAAGTTTCACTTTCAATTTCTTTCTTACTTCTCTTTTTGCTCCTCCACCTACCGTTCTAATCTTGTTCTCTTCTCTTTCTTTGTTACTCACGGTTAAATTTCTCTTTATTTCGCAGTATGTTATTCTGAGAGGGAAGGGAAGCGAGAAGCCTTAATGGTTATCAGCTTAGAAAACCGACGCAGTGTACAGAGTTCGAAATTTGACTGAAACTTCTTTTATCCCTTTCACTTTAACAACATAGAGAAAAGCATGAAACAAATTCAGAGATGCATTCCAGAAGCTTAGTCAACTGTTTCTGGATATTTATCACAGAATCCGCATTACGGTTTAACTCAATTTTTCATGATGTTTGGTAATTTCTAGTTAGCAAGCATTGGTCATGTGCAACAAGAACAAAACCTTTGATTTCAAATTTGAAGCCTACACTGCATAACCATTGATGAGTGTGTAGCTTGTCTACATCAACTTGTTTCGTACGGGCAGAAAATTGACCATGAATAGGCTTATCTTACCATCTTTTCTTTTTATCATTATTATCATCCATAAATAGTAAATGTTTCTTATGAAATATTTTGGTGTAGTTTTCCATTGCCTTCTCAATGATTTTGATTTCAGCTCTGTCCTTTTTGTAGACTGGCTGCCAACCTAGGTTAGAAAATCCAACCTCTCATGCTATTTAACCTATGTGATATATCCCGGAAGGAATATCAGTGAAAAATACGGGTAAGAATGATAGTCAACACGGGAAATAAATTTATTATACGACGGTACAATAAACCATAAAGTATACAATAGCAATCAACGAATAGGAGCGGAATAATCTATCAAGTAGAGAATGCCTTCGCCTATGACGTATGCCTCTCGGTTCGGTATTTACTAGCCTTCCCACGCAAGGCCAGATGTGACACATGGTCATTTTATAGTGGGTATTCCCGGCCATATAGCCGGACCAAAAAATGTCTGTCTATTATTACCGAGTCATGACTCTACCCTTCGGCGGAGCCACGACTGGTTTAGTGCTCTCTGCCCGGAAGCAGAGAGTGGACAGTGTCATAGCGTCGACAGGCTAGTGCCTATGACGTATGCCTCTCGGTTCGGTATTTACTAGTCTTCCCACGCAAGGCCAGATGTGACACATGATCATTTTATAGTGGGTATTCCCGGCCATATAGCCGGGCCAAAAAATGTCTGTCTATTATTACCGAGTCGTGACTCTACCCTTCGGCGGAGCCACGACTGGGTTTGTGCTCTCTGCCCGGAAGCAGAGAGTGGACAGTGTCATAGCGTCGACAGGCTAGTGCCTATGACGTATGCCTCTCGGTTCGGTATTTACTAGCCTTCCCACGCAAGGCCAGATGTGACACATGGTCATTTTATAGTGGGTATTCCCGGCCATATAGCCGGGCCAAAAAATGTCTGTCTATTATTACCGAGTCGTGACTCTACCCTTCGGCGGAGCCACGACTGGGTTTGTGCTTTCTGCCCGGAAGCAGGGAGCGGACAGTGTCATAGCGTCGACAGGCGAGTGCCTATGACGTATGCCTCTCGGTTGTATTTACTAGCCATCCCACGCAAGGCCAGATGTGACACATGGTCATTTTATAGTGGGTATTCCCGGCCATATAGCCGGGCCAAAAAATCTCTGTCTATTTTTACCGAGTCGTGGTTCTACCCTTCGGCGGAACCACGACTGGGTTTGTGCTCTCTGCCCGGAAGCAGAGAGCGGACAGTGTCATAGCGTCGACAGGCAAGTGCCTATGACGTATGCCTCTCGGTTCGCTCTGGTCCAGCTTGTTACTGTCCTTTATAGACTGGATCGTTCCACTATTGGGTATACTAGGATGTTCCACTATAACACTATGGAAGGAGACAAAATAGAAATTAGTGCGAAAGTAAACGTAAAGAGGCACATATGTTTTGTCATGTTTAGAATCGAGAAATAAGATTATAATAATAAGGTTATTGTTGATTATTTTTACAATAATGTTCAACCTGTACAAGGCTCAAGATCCACTGGAGGTAGGAAGCCCAATGTAGGAAAAATAGTGGTTAATTCTAGACTTGGAAACAAATTAAGATTGTAGTGATCGGATGAGTATCCTATTAAGAGTCGGTTCATGGGAAGATATTTGAGTGTAACGTCTTCCTTACCAATGGAATATGCCGAGGTCGAGAGAGGTTATTGAATAGAAGAATAATTACCATTCCAGATATTGTCCGAACAAATTAACTTTGTTTTCGTGTTCTTGGTGTTGTTAATTCACTGTATCGGTCGAGCTATTCTTCAACTTTCATCACGCGTTCCCAGTTCCAGCCTGACCCGGGATAGTGAACATCTAAATTGAGGTCGAATCACTATGAACGGATAAAAATAGATTTTTATCGTAAAAATACCAGTAATGCATTTTCAGAAAAATAAAATGTTACCAGCCAAATCTTTTTTAAAAATGATTATTGCCAGCAATACATTTTTGGAAAAAAAAAATAATGCATATTTTATTCATACGAACTTATTCTAAAAATCTTGTGGGCATTAAATAACGCATTGAAATTGATATGTCGTAAATATAAAATAAATCAAAACAACATTAACCGTTAGCTTCCCCACATATCTCTATAAACGATGCCTCTTCCTCTGTAATCCTTTACTTGAGTGATTTTTGGGTCTTGTACAGGTGATTTGTATTCACTTACGCGCAAATACCCTTGGGAAAGGTATTAATCCGTCTCTTCCTTCCAGTTATGGGTTAAATAGCAGGACAGATTGGGTTCTATAGCCTTGGTCGGCAACCAGTCTACCGCAGAAAGCAATGGCAACCTACTGCGGAATAATCTCCTGCCCAGTCAGTCATGTCTCTTTCGAGACATGATCGCCCAAGCGTGTATCACGTATGGCACTTTAACTGACTGACAGGTGATTTTCATTGTATTAGTTTTGGGAAGAGAAAGAGACGTATGTGCTTTATTTTATCTTTGAATCTTTGCTTCTTCATCTCGGACCTTGGATGTAAATTTGACATTACTCCGATGCTGCATCCTCAGTATATTGTTGTTGGTTTTGTCACAGATTCTTTTGTTAAGATATTTCTTTTTTTATTCAATTTTTGTTTTCTGCTAGATTACTTGCAAATTACTAACGATGGCAGGCCTTTGGCGCAATGTTACTAGAAGGATGTTTTTCTCTCCACAATGTTTATACTCGTTTCCTGTCAACTTTAATAAATTATTGTTAACGCCTTGCCCGATTGTTTTCTTACACCAAGGGATACTGAATAAAGAAATCGTATCTATAGGCTATAAAGGGACGACAAACGAACGTGGAAACATTAGTTTTTTTCCAACTTTATAAGCCTACATTTGTATTTGCATTGAATATTGTTACCACATTTGATCTTTTTGCTTCTGCTATCTTAGATGTGGGATGTGCGATGTGGTAGGATGTGCGATATGGGGCAGTGGATATCGGCTCAGAACAGGAAATCTTTGAGCCAAGTTCGAGTTCCTGTTGAATTCCTTGAATTCATTTACGCGCAAATACCATTGGGAAAGGTAATGATCTGTCTATTCCCTCCAGCTATGGGTTAAATAACAGGACAAATTGTGTTCTATAGCCGTAACTGGCAACTAGTCTACTGCAGAAAGAAATGGCAACCTGTTGTGGAATAATCTTTTGCCCAGTCAGTCATGACTCTTTCGAGACATGATCGCCCAAGCGTGTATCACGTATGGCACTTAACTGACTAAATTTGGATGTGTGTTGTGGGCGTAATGGATATCGGCTCAGAAAGAGAAGTCGGAGAGTCGAGTTCGAATTCTCAGTTGAATTCGCTGCATTCACTTATGCAATACAACCAATGGGAAAAATATTAATCCATCCCTTCTTCCTCCAGATATGGGTTTGGACAGATTGTGTTTTAGAGCCTTCCAGTCTACCGCAGAGAATATTGACAACCGACTGCGAGAAAATCTTCTGTCCAGTCAATCATGGATGTAAAGAGACATGTTTGCCAAAGCATGTATCACGTTTGTCACCTAACTGAGTGATTGATGTATCTAGAGATTCTTAACAAAATCCGAAAAAGTATCTGCAATGTAACCAATCCTGATCTGACACCTAGGCTTCAATCACCGGCCTAACGCGAATTCACTGTGTTTTTCTATGAATATTTTCGTAGCAATTATTCAGTTTTTATGGAAACTAGTTAGGACTTTATAGTCAGTCAGTCAATTAAGTGCCATACGTAATACACGCTTGGGCGATCATGTCTCGAAAGGGACATGACTGACTGGGCATATGATTATTCTGCAGTAGATTGCGATTACGTTTTGCGGTAGACTGGTTGCCAGCCCAATCTGTTTTGTTAGTTTGCTGGAGGGAAGAGACGGATTAATACCTTTCCCAAGGGTATTTGTGCATAAGTGAACGCAACGAATTCAACTGGAATTCGTACTCGGCTCCCCGGTTTGTCGTTCAAAGCTGATATCCACTGCACCACAACGCACATCCACCTTTATAGAGACTTTGGAGTATTATAATGGATGTAGTAAAAATGGCAAGTAAGAATGTTTTATTTTGGTTTAACGAATACTGTGTGTATGTTTGGTTCAGTAATCGCGGCTAGCTAAATTTAAGACAAGATATATTGAAGACCAGTCTTCCCCTATCCTCATTTTTTGGCCTTGTGTAACATCGTTGTATTTTCAAAATAAACATTTATTTCCTTTTTGGGATATCGACTTGACGAATTTAAAAGAAACTAGCAGTATAGCCCGGCGTTGCTCGGGTGTAATGAAAGCTTTAAAACTAATCCATGGTACTTGAGCTCAGACTCAGCCTAAAGAATATTTGTGTGAAGTTTGGTGAGAATCGGATAAAAATTGTGGATTTGTATAAAGGACATACAGACAGATAAACACACACACACACACACACACACACACACACACACACACACACACACACACATCTTGCCTTATATATATATATATATATATATATACTATCGATTTTCTGCACTATTGTAAGAACTGCAACCTTGAAACTTCTGAATCTCGTTTCTTATGTCTTTGTCTATGAGTGTATCAAATTTGATTAAAATCGGACCTCTCCTTCTATAACCCAATTTTTTCGATTATCGATTTTCGATATTTATCGGGGGTACCGTGACACAAATCCTATCTAAGAACACTCGCAGACACTTATAGTACAACTGTGTAAATTTTCAAGAAAATCGGTCCAGCCGTTTCGGAGTCTATAAGTAACGGACACACACACACAAAGTTCTATTTATAAATAAGTTTAGATTAGATACTATATTAACAGGTATTATTCTTTGCTTAAATGTTGAAATTACTAGATGCAAGTTCTATGCTAATAGTTTCTTCTCCCGAACATCTCGCTTGTGAAACTCTCTATCGGATTCTTGATTTCCTGTAAACAATTTCTATTTCTATGCACCGAGTTCTTCAGGAGTCGGGTGACCATAGCTCACCATAAGTTTCTGTCTTTTTTTAAGCTTAGATTTGACTTTCACATATATAAATCTACCATCCGCCCTTGCATTGATACTGCTATCATATCTGGTCGAGTGTCCCTGCTATCCACCTAGGAGTCCTTGACAAAATCTAACGGAGAATCTGTCATATGATCGACCCCGACCTGGTAACCCAGATACAGTCAATTTCTCGCCGGCGCAATGTGGCTTCAGGTACTTTCACGGCATCTGCTCCGGTGAACTTAGCTCTCTGGTCCCCCTATGCATGAATTTGCTCGAGCCACAAGATTAGCAACTAGGCTCCACCATTTTACTGTGAAACCAATAAAATGTAAACGCAAATTCTACTCCATTAGCTTCTTTTCTCGCACATGCCGCCTGTGGAATTCCCTTCCGTTTACTAGCTTTCCCGACAGCTAAAATCTCCAGGAGTTTAAGTGTGAAGTCAATAGTTATCTACTATCTTGCTAACTTGCCTCCTCTCTTCCATGCTTCTTTCTCCGTCCATTCCACTCTCAGTATCTTAACCCTTCTCTTACCTACTTCCTGACACGCCCTGTAACTTGTCACTCTTTGTCATAATTTTCCTTCTATGTAACCCCCTTCGCACCAGTGGCAGTAGACTGTCTTGCTTGGGGCGATATGATTATAAAACAATACTCTCTCAATGCCTGTTTTGCCAATAAATTACACATTCGTTAAGTAGGTTATTTACTACTTTACTCTTTGGTTCTTGACTTCAAAATGACTTGTGAGTGTAAAATTTTCTCGGTTTCTCTTGCCTTCACTTTTAGTGATTTAATGATCAAAATAAACCAGATAATCGATATCTTTAGATGATTTAACGATTAAAATAAATCGGATAATTTAATGATTAATATAAATTAGATAATCTCTCGGAGCCCTGTCACGTTCTTTTATAACCGGTCCCGGTCGATTTTTAGTCAGCTGTAACCAGATAATATACCCCGGGCACACGCCGCCTATGCTCGATGATGCAACCACTCTAGCGGTTTGGTCTACCAGGTCCTATTATGATGAGTCAACCACAGTGCCAACCCTGCACTGGTCAATGTTGACGTTGATCAATCTGATTGCTAGTCGTTGTTCGCTCCGATCAACACTTTACTCTGCCCACGCTGTGCTTTTAATCTCAAAGCAGTAAAAATCGAATAATCTCAGCAAAGAGTTGGCTCGATCCACAGAGAAGCTATATAATCAAAAAATGCTTTCTCAAACAGAAATCAAAACAGAAGATTCGTTGGGTTAATCTTAAATTGGCTTGTATGGTTCTTGGTAACAAAATCAACCCTTCTCACTTAAATTTCTGTACTGATAATTTGCTTCTTCTAAATTATTGAACGGAGTTTAAGGTCGGGATATCTCTTGGAAAGAGGTCACGTTGGTTATAGTAGCACTTCGTCCGCGATTCACGATTCGTCGTTCGTCTCGCCAAAATGATCTGCTTATATGGATTCTGGACAAAATTTGGAGTGAGACCGGCTGGTTTTAGGGGCTTCGGTAATTTCGTATTATTAATTAACCTTCCAAATTTGGGGAGCTATTCACATTACTGCGAGCAGTCACATAAAACGCTCCTTCTCTTTAATGTACCATGTTTATTTACGTCTCGCAACGTTACTTCCAAATGAGCAGAGGTCAATTCTCTTTCTTCTTGCTCCTATCTCAGCGTTCAATCTAAGCCTATCCTCACAGGGCGACCGGCTGTCTTTATGACGAATTTAATGTTTAAATCGTGTGGGCCAATGGGTGCGTTTTTTTTTAATTATTAATTTTTAATTATTTTAATTTTCAATAACAAATATTATTTCTCAGTCTCGGATCTTCTTTGTTCACGTGGACATTAACCAGCTATTTTCTCGACCTGTCATCAGCATGTTTAGTTCTCATAACCTTGAATTTACCGTGCAGACAAACTTTACAGTTTCGTTTCCAATAGTAATTCTACGAACAATAGATAAAGTCCCATTTCTTGATTTGTTTACACTTCCACTTATATATTTTAAATGACCCCTTGACCTGCTAGTCATCACTTCCACTTGTTTTGGTGGGCATAATTCAGCTTTCCCAATTCTGCTTTCGATTCCCCAGGTTACCCAACAACCCGGACTTCTAGGGCTTCATAGGGGTGAGGTCCTTTCAGATGGTCTTCTGATATGTATTTCCCAAAACACATAATCATTTTTCAAATCTGTTTTTCCTGTATGCGATAATCTCAAGAGTAAAAAGAAAGAATCTCAAGAGGAAAAAGAAAAAAAAAGCAAAGATCTCCATCTCCCTTCCTTCCCTTCCATATTCCCAGTTCACATTTTACATTAACCCCTTTAATTCCACCAGTTTCACATAATGTCATACTATAACCTCGAACAAATTAAATAAGTTTTCCGTCTTCACATACACTATCCATGCAAAAATTGAATGAGTTTTCGGTTCGTTTAACATTCTATATTTAAGCACACTTTAGATAACGTTTCGGTTAGTTCACTTTCTCTATCCACAAGCAAATGAGATCAACTTTTAGTCTACTTCCTCTTCGGTATCCATGTGCAAATCAGATAGTTTTCAATTGTGTACACTTTCTACAACCCACGCACAAATTAGATAACATTAAAAAAATTATGATATTATATTCAAGTTGATACCTCCTGCCTTGCATCTTTAAACTTGCTCACGAAAATTACTCATCATTCTCAATATTTAATTCATATTACTGGGTTCAAGTATATATTTCCTTTTTCTTGTCCTCGAACCACACCGTTGAAGTTACTCACCATACTCTATTTTAATAAATTAATATAATTTATTTCAACTTCATATCCTTTTTCTTTTTTTTGCACGTCCTTATCATTAAATTATTTTCGTCAATTCATGTTACTGCGTTCAACTGTATATTACCGTTCCTTTCTCATTGAACCACGCGGTGAAGTTACTCACCATACTCTATTTTAATAAATTTATACTTCTATCAAGTTCATATCCCTTTCTCTTTCATTGTGTACCTCTCTAATCAAAACACTCATCATTCTCTATATTCATCAAACCATACTATTACCGCAAAGCATTCGTCTTCTTTTCCTTCTTGAACCATCTCATTCCAATTAACCAACATACTCTTCTTCTTCTTCTATGTGCCCTGTCCCTTCAGGACGTAGGCGATCATGGATCTCCACGTCTCCCTATCCCTTGTGGCTCTTAGTATGTTTATTCCTGTTGCTCCTGGCAACCCCCGTTCCGTCATCCACCTGATCAGACCCTGCAAATATGTTATCCGCTGCCTTCCTCTGTCTCTCCTTCCTTCTATCTGTCCAGTCAGTATCAGGTTCTCCAGGCTCTCCTTCCTCATTGCATGTCCCAGGAAATTCAGTTGTCTCTTCCTGATGCTCAGCATCAATTTCCTTTTTGTTGCCATTCTTTCTAACACTTCGTTGTTGCTTGTATGCTCAGTCCACGATATCCGTAACATCCTTCTGTAGAACCACATTTCGGCCGCTTCCAGTTTTGTCCTCATTTTCCATGATATTGTCCAGCATTCACAGCCGTATTGAAGAACTGACATCACGTAGAAGTCTAGCACTCTTTTCTTCGTTTCTATTGAGATTTTCCTGTGTGTTAGTATTTTGCTCATCTTCTGGAACGCGTCCTTTGCCATGCCAATTCACCTTCGGATCTCCGTGTCGCACTTTCCATCTCCTGTTAGAACACTTCCTAGGTACTTAAATTCTTGGACTTGTTTGATTCTGTTATCCCCTACCTGTATTTGGCATTTTGGGTTGTATCTTTTGCTGATGACCATGCACTCAGTTTTCTTAAAGTTTATTTGGAGTCCTTTCTTGTCACTCTCCACTGCTACTTTCTGTATGAGATCTTGCAGTTTCCTTTCCGTGTCCGCAATCAGTACTGTATCGTCCGCATATCTTATGTTGTTCAGGTTGTGGTCTCCAATAACAAATCCTGGTGTGTCATCTAGGGTCCTCAAAATATTCTCGCTGTATAGGTTGAACAAATCCGGTGAAAAGACGCATCCTTGTCTTACGCCTTTTTCTATCTTTGTGTATCTACTGAGGTCGTTACCTGTCCGTATGCAGGCCGTTTGCTGCCAGTAGAGATTCTTGATTATTCTTATGTCTTTGCCGAAAATGTCGAGGTTGCCTAGCATTTCCATCAATTCTTTGTGTCGTATTTTGTCGAATGCTTTCGCGTAATCAATGAAGCATAGGTACAAGTCTTTCTTCATTTGTAATGCCCTTTCAGAGAGCATCCTAATCATGAATATGGCGTTCCTTGTCCCAGTGTCCTTGACGAACCCGCACTGTTCCTGCCCTATCTCTGGCCTGATTCTGCTTCTCGCTCTATTCATCAGGATTCTGACAATCAGTTTTGTAATGTGACTCATCAACATACTCTACTGTCATCAATTTATAACATTTCTTTTAAGTTGATAACCCTTTGTTTTTTTTTTTCGTACCTCCTTGCTCCAATTACTCATCATTTTCTATTTTCATCAATTCATCCTACTACGTGCAACTCTATATTAAGTTTTCCTTCTTCTTGAACATACCATGTATCTCATATCTCTTCCGCCGTCCATTGGGACACGCTAGACAGGAAAGTGATCCACTATGTTCCTCTGTCCTTTTTGCTTTCAGTATGACCTTTGAGAGTGGGATTCTCCATTCCTTATTCAAATTATCCACAATTTACTATTTTAATCTATTCATATAATTTATTTCAAGTTGATATGCCCTTTTCCTTCATTTTCTACCTCAAATTATTCATAACTAGCAGTATAGCCCGGTGTTGCTCGGGTGTAATGAAAGCTTTAAAACTAATCCATGATCCTGGAGCTCAGACTCTTTGGACGTTGGCACGAAATACTAAGCAATAGTTGTTTCCAGTTAAAGCAAAACCATAGACTGAAAGAAAAATGAATGGATATAAATCAAATTTTGATTTCCTGGTATCGATATCAAATTTTCTGCACTATTGTAAGAACTGCGACCTTGAAACTTATGAATATCGTCTCTTATGCTTTGTCTATGAGTGTATCAAATTTGATTAAAATCGGACCACCCCTTCTTTCACCCGATTTTTTCGATTATCGATTTTCGATATTTATCGGAGGTACCTCGACACAAAACCTAGCTAAGAACACTCGCAACTGTGTAAATTTTCAAGGAATTCGGTTCAGCCGTTTTAGAGTCGATAGGTAACGGACACACACACACACACACACACACACACACACACAGTTTCATTTATAAATAAGTTTAGATTTTCTATTTTCATCAAATCATGCTATTAATTTTAAGGATATATCTCCTTTTCCTTTTCTTTGAACCACCCCGTCATTCAGTTAAGTGCCATACGTGATACACGCTTTGAGCGATCATGTCTCGAAAGAGACATGACTGACTGGGCAGAAGATTATTCCGCAGTAGGTTGCCATTGCTTTCTGGTTGCCAGTCAAGGCGATAGAACCTAATTTGTCCCATTATTTAACTCATAACTGGAAGCAAGAGACAGATTAATAGCTTTCCTAAGGGTATTTGCGCGTAAGTAAATGCAAGGAATTCAACTGGAATTTGAACTCGGCTCCTCGATTTGTCGTTCCGAGCCGTGATCCACTGCACCACAACGCACATCAAATGACTTACCATAGTTTATTTTCATACTGCTACATTCAAGTATATATTTCCTTTTCGTTTTCATTGAAACTCTTCGCTGAAATTACCTAGCAATCTCTATTTTAATTAATTTATACCTATTCGATAAAGTTATCATAGCGTTTTCCTTTCTTTTGAACGAACTCTCTCAATTTACTAACCATTGTCCATTTTCATCAATTTATAGGATTTCTTACAAGTTGATATCCCCTCTTTCGTCTTTTTGTACCAACTTGTTCAAATTGCTAATAGTTTCCTATTTTGTTATTAATGTATTCCACTTGACTCAAATACATATCACCTTTTCATTCTCTTTGGACCTGCTTGCCGTAATTGCACACCATTCTCTATTGTCATCAATTTATACCACTTCACTTATATTTATACCACTTCGTTGATATTTCCTTTTCATTCTCGAAAGCACTCTCTCAAATTATTCACCGTTCTCTATTTTCATCAATTGATACCATTTTGCTCAAGTACATATCGTCTTTTCCTTCTCTTCGAATCTCCTCCCTGAAATTACTCTTCATTGTCTCATTCTTCTCTTTGTAGCATTACTTGAAAATTAATATATTCCTCAATCTTCTTCACTTTCAGTCTCTTCAAAACCATTGACTCATCACTTGTTAGCTTAATATTTAACGCAAATGAAACCCGTTCTCTTTCAATGTACTCTCTCAAAACACTAATGAAACTTTCGTTTTTAGTTGATATCTCCTCACTCAATATATGTCCTTCTTTACTTGTATTTCAGTGTCCACATCCAAGTTAACGCCATCATTCTCTCTTGTCATCTATTTCAGTCATTTCTCTGGAATTTATATCTTTCTGTCGATGCTTCCCTTGCAATATCTTGCAATACACTCGTGATTCTTTGTTTTTGTGTATGCTCCCCGCTCCGAATTTAGTGTATATCTCCTTTTTGCTTTCTTTCTAAATTTATGTAAAATCTACACATTCACTGTTTCCTTCACTGCCTATACCACCATTTAATCATTATTCTTCCCCCCACCCTCTATTTATATCTCTTCACCTAGATTGATTGATTGATTGATTGATTGATTGATTTCTTTCTTTCTTTCTTTCTTTCTTTCTTTCTCATATTACTCTTCAGTCTGTGCCCTTATACTACTCCTATCTTCTCACTTAGATTCTTTCTTTCTTTCTTTCTTTCTTTCTTTCTTTCTTTCTTTCTTTCTTTCTTTCTTCTCCCAGAAAACTCATCGCTCATTGTCCCTCGACTATTCATATCTCCACACTCAGATTTCATTCTTTCTTTCTGTCTTTCTTTCTTTCTTTCTTTCTTTCTTTCTTTCTTTCTTTCTTTCTTTCTTCTCTCCCAGAAAACTCATCGCTCACTGTCCCTCGACTATTCATATCTCCACACTCAGATTTCATTCTTTCTTTCTGTCTTTCTTTCTTTCTTTCTTTCTTTCTTTCTTTCTTTCTTTCTTTCTTCTCTCCCAGAAAACTCATCGCTCACTGTCCCTCGACTATTCATATCTCCACACTCAGATTTCATTCTTTCTTTCTGTCTTTCTTTCTTTCTTTCTTTCTTTCTTTCTTTCTTTCTTTCTTTCTTCTCTCCCAGAAAACTCATCGCTCACTGTCCCTCGACTATTCATATCTCCACACTCAGATTTCATTCTTTCTTTCTGTCTGTCTTTCTTTCTTTCTTTCTTTCTTTCTTTCTTTCTTTCTTCTCTCCCAGAAAACTCATCGCTCATTGTCCCTCGACTATTCACATCTCCCCACTCAGATTTCTTTCTTTCTTTCTTTCTTTCTTTCTTTCTTTCTTTCTCATATTACTCTTCAATTTGTGTCCTTATACTATTCATATCTCCTACCTCAGATTTCTTTCTTTCTTTCTTTCTTTCTTTCTTTCTTTCTTTCTTTTTTTTTGTTTTCTCTCTCATATTATTTTTCACCCTGTGTCCTTATACTATTCATATCTTCTCATTCATATTAATATCTTTCTTTCATTCTTTGACTTTCTCATATTACACATCACTGTCGTTCGACTGTTGACATCTCCTTACTCTGATTTATATTTTTCTCTTTTTCTTTTTTGTCTATCTCCTTTCTCAGATTACTCATCACCCTTTTTCCGTTTTTTCTTAATATCTCCTCACTCAGATTGATATATTTTCTTCTTTCTTTCTTTCTTTCTTTCTTTCTTTTTCAATCTCCAATTCCTCAGATTACTTATCACTCTTTTTTACTTTTTTATTCATATTTCCTCACTCAGATTAGTACATATCCATCTCTCGTGTTCTATATCTTCTTTCACATTATTTATCATTCCTTGTCTGAATCGGTTCACTAGATCTTGACACTTACATGGGAAGGCCTTTCTCTTCACAAACACTGTGATGTACAATCGACGCCAACATCGTTTTCATCGCATTGAGACTGTCATTTATCTTCGAACAATTTTCATTGGTCGTAATCCGTCGATTCGTGCGCACACTGATCGTGTGATTGCTCACTTCGTGGGTCAATGCTGTTGCGGGCGTGGCCGTTTAGAACTTGCTTTTTTCAGGCACTCCGTCGTGGCCACTGAGTTTGCATTACAGTCCACCTAACTGTGCTCATATCAATATTTTCTTGAAGTGTTTCAACAGAGGATGGAAAATACGAGACCAAAATCCGAACGCGCATTGGAATAGCAAAAGACGCATTCCGGAAGCTAAGCAAAGCACTAAGAAACAAGAAAAAAACCATTATAAACAAAGAAAAGGGTACTGAGCTATTACGCAGTATCAGTCCTCTTTTACGGCAGTGATTGCTGGAGAATCTCCTCACAGATGAAAAGAAAAATGGATGCAAAATGTGGTTCTACAGAAGGATGCTGAGAATATCATGGACGATTTTAGAAAAATGGACACAAAAAGGATACTTGAACCCAGAATTTGAAAGCGACAGCTGAAATTACTTAGGTTTATAATAAGGAATAAGGGAATGGAGAATCCCATTCTCAAAGAACATACTGAAAGCAAAAAGATCAGGGGAACACCTACCTGACTAGCCTGTCCGAATAGACGGCGAAACAGGAATGAGATACATGGTAAGCGGCAAACTAAGAACTATAAGTTGTGAAGAGCCATGATCACCAACGTCCTGAAGGGACATGGCACTTAGAGGGAGAAGAAAAAACCATCACACCCAATGTTGTAACAAACAGTTTTTTACGGGGTAAGGTTGTTAGCCTTGCACCCAAGCTCCAAACCCCAAACCTGGAGGACCATTCTTGGTCCTTTCGTTTACAGCACCTGGTATTCTCAAGTGGTCACCCATTTAAGTACTGATCAGGCTCGATGTTGCTTAACTTTGGGTGATCGGACGGGAACCGGTGCATTCAACACGATATAGCCGTAGACTGAAGAAAAAATAGCAAGTATCTACAACTGCCAATAGGTGTATTTTTTCCGTGTGGAGGAATTAAGTCGTACATTTCTGAATTTTTTACGCACTTTTATGTCAGACACGATCTTGTCAGCCTGCTTATCATTTATCAATTATAAATGAAAAGAATTTGTGTTATTGGCATGCAGTTTTAAACTCTACTTTCATACAACCAACATCTGCGCCTGATGTCATGAGTTAATGTGGGCTAATATAGAGGGTAGATATTCTCCACCACTTGACATTTGGTCATTTGGTAAGGAAAAAGTTCTGCTCAGAAAGCCTCTTCTTCTGAACTGTTATTTTGTGGAACAAACTCCCGAAAGTGTGCTTTCCTGATCACAACGAAATTTAATCTAAGTCTAGCATAAACTATTTTGTATTCTGCGCACTTTCATAATAAGCACTTCCTTTACTGCAGTGTTTCTCGAACTTTATTTAACCCCTGCCCACTTAGGACACAATTTGATTTTCCACCGCCATCCTAATGGTTATATTACTGTATATTATGAATTGCAAGATGTATTACATCTAAATGAATTTCAATGGTGCAATAAAAATGTTTAATAAACTCACCTTTGACTCAGAACTTCTAATGAGACCGGATGATATTGGTGTTCCTGACTAATTAACTCACTCTAGGGTCGATGCTTCTGAGAAGTAGTCTCAAATTTCCCCTTTTTACAATTTACAGGCGATTTCTTTGCTTAGAAAGAAGTTGAGAACCTGCACTAAATCCGTCACAAAATAAGTTTGCATATGATGTAGGACCTCCTCTTTTTCTATGATAATGGACTCGAATTGAGTATACATATACTCCTTCCATAGAGAGATCCGTTGGAAATATCGGAACTGATCCGTAAGTTACCGAATGATACCGAAGTTACACAGCGAATACCGCGTCAGTAGGCATAGTAGCTCTGAGCTCCACTGAGCCAGAATAATATTACACGGATATACTGTTTCAAACACGCCTTCACTCTAAAGACTTGTATATATATATATATATATATATATATATATATATATATATATTCCTTACTAATCGTATTCCTGAATTACTAACCTGCGTTCCAGTTTTTATATTTACGTTTAATATTACCTATTTTTCTATCTCAATATCTGTTTTGTTGTTCATTATTTTGTATGGTTCCTCACCTAGATCCATAATAGCATGCATACAAGTTCATCAGTAATATGCATGCAATGAAATATATGGATCTGAAGCTAAAAAACGTTTTTGTTTCTAAATTAATTAGTGGTAAATCAATTTTTCAAACACGCCTTCACTCTAAAGACTTATATATATATATATATATATATATATATATATATATATTCCTTACTAATCGTATTCCTGAATTACTAACCTGCGTTCCAGTTTGTATATTTACGTTTAATATAACCTATTTTTCTATCTCAATATCTGTTTTGTTGTTCATTATTTTGTATAGTTCCTCACCTGGATCAATAACAGCATGCATACAAGTTCATCAGTAATATGCATGCAATGAAATATATGGATCTGAAGCTAAATAACGTTTTTGTTTCTAAATTAATTAGTGGTAAATCAATTAAATCTGCTGGCAGCCTCTGGCAACATTGCTTAACTGTCGCGCCGTCTGAGTGACAATGAGCAACACAAATGATACGTGATCAAAACAAGTACAGATTATTTTTGTTTCAGTAACAGAACTGTCTGTCAAAATAGTCACGTACACGTAGAAAATATAAAATTTCATCATTTAAAAAAAAATCAACCAAACTTTCTGTGTTTAATGCCCTCTTCTGTCCGTTCACCTCACCACTCAAGGTGGAACCTCCTACAGTCTTGCACTTCCTCAACGCTCTAATGGGGCAGTACGAATCACTTTGAGAAACTCTACTCTACAGGATGTATAAAAAAATCTATCTATCTATCTATCTATCTATCTATCTATCTATCTATCTATCTATCTATCTATATATATATATATATATTTTTTTTTTTCTGAGATAAAGTAGTGCAAGCAACATCGAGCCTAGTCAGTACTTAAATGGGTGACAATTTGGGAATACCAGGTGATGTAAACGTAAGAACCAAGAATGGTCCACCGGTCCTCCAGGTTTGGGGGTTGGGTGCAGGGCTAACAACCCTGTCCCGTAAAAAATAGTTTGTTACAGAAATAGCAACAAAAGGTTGCGGCCCTATGCACCATTTGGGTGTGATGGATAAATGATGATGATGGCGATGATGAATTATTTACATTACTTACATTCTTCGGACTGTTGTCTTGATCTTTGTTGCCACATTTCACGACGTTTCGGCCTCAAGGACACATGGCCCAGTAGATAAAGGCGTTGATTAAATTCATTGATATCCTGGCTACAGCAGAGGTAAACAAAAACTTAGTTGAGGTAATGAGACGAGAACAATGTACTACAGTGATCGAAATAAAGAGTTCAGTTCGAAATTTTAATCACCTGAAGAAGGTCAAAGATCGAAACACCGTGAATATGTCAACAAAGATGAGAACAACAATCCGAAATAATGTAAATATTATCAAAAAATGCTTTATGGGCATTATCAAAAATACATTGTGGGCCTGATTATTACACAAAAACAAAAACAGACCATATAAACATATTGTTTCAAATTCTCTTTCTGTCTTTTTTTTTTTTTTTTTTTAGATATGTTTAAAATTTACGGTAGACGCTGTTAAATGTAGAATTAAAAAATAAACTATATCTTCCTCGATCCCTAACTTGTGGTGCCACGGATCTTGTTTCAAGAACGCGACCATAAACTGCAGCAAAGGTTGGATGAATCGGCTGGCTTCGGTCTGTAAACGCAATCTGATCAGGTGTGCAGCTTTGTGTCCATTAACACTCGTGCACCCGTATGTAAAAATTATATCTGCCTGCTCACGATATGAAGATCCTGCCGAAACACTTCTCAGTTAACTCACTACTGCACGCGTTAAACCTTGAAGACGGACTAGCCACAAATGTACCCGAATGACAAATATAACCGAGTCTAAATGGTCACACTGCGCCATCTATGGTAACATTTCATTAAAATTAATAACTCAAAACGAATAATTTGCAGACATTATCATCTGGCCTTGGGCACCTCGAGGTGGTTTAACGGTTAGCAAGCTTGTCTCATTGGAACCATTAAAATTGAGTAGAGAGTTCTATCCTCACTGGTTGTACCATGGTTTTGGCCTTGTGCCACATCTAAGCTGCACGTAAAAATTACCATATGATCATCTGGCCTTTTTACCTTGTTTTGTTTTTGGACAGAGTTTCTAAAAATATTTTTGATACACCCTGTATTACTCACTTACAACAACATTATCCAGTAACCCTCTACCTTGAGTAGCTTCTGGGCCTTGGGTGCACAATAGTATAAAAAAATTGTATCAGATTTTAAGAAATAGGGCAAACCGAAACATTTTCAGCACGCTCTAAGATATTAGGTTTAATTATAATTTCCGTTTTATTTTTTGTTAATCATTTTTATTCTTAAAAAAATGAGAAGAGAAGGAAAAATATTTTATTGAATTATATATACACCACGAGTAAGCTCGTGTCATAAAAATGACGGCAAAATATTTATATCGAAACGCCGTCTAAAATGATGGCAATGAGTAAGGATTATATTGGTTTTACTACAACCACGCTCTCCTGTAGACTTACATGTCACCTTTCTGATCAGAGTACAATTAAACAACATTTCTCAGAAAAACATAAACATGTAGGTAATATCAGAGAGATTTTAGTCAATAATACAATAATCCTTACGCATACACACAGTAAAAAGAACCTTCAGATATTGGAGGCCATGTACATTAAATCCAAACAACCCACACTTAATAAAATCACTTTTAAATCTGGCCATAACACATTACATTGCATTTGAATATATGGTTCTGTTGTCATTTCGAGCTATCACGCTGTGTGACGTCATAGAACCGTATTGAAAATTTGCGAACTGCGTTTGTTATTTTTGGTAACTATTGCCGTTGCCTAGCGGAGTTTTATGTCAACACAAAATAAAATCGTCGGTGATGGTGGATGTTATTGTGTTACCGTCTTGGTGACCTCTCTGAAGATGGCGCATGTGAGCCGAAAGCTTAGAACCAAATGAATAAAAAAATATCCAAATGCTGGAGAATTTTTGTCTTTATTTTCAACTAAAATTAAAGCCCAAAACCGATGTTTAGAATGATTAAACATAATAGACATTCATTGTCTCTTGTATTTATCAGTATATGTTTAGAAAATTATTTGCTGCCTCGATACACTATATATATATATATTGCCAACTCTGATCATACCGTGGTTTCTCTTAATATCTAGTTCTACTCCCAATCCTTCCAGGAACCTCCTACTTGAATATCCTTCTACTGCTATCAAAAAGCGGACTGGGTGACTTCCTTTTGATGTTCCTTGGAACAAATTTTTTCGTCTCCCTGTTGGAGACTGCGCATCTTAGGTCCCCTCTTGGGTGAAAGCCGGCATTGATGTTTTAATCCATCCAGGAAGTTCCGATTCAAACCTCATTCTTCTCCTTGGTTTTCTTCTGCTTGCTCTCTTGCGTTTCCCGCAGGAAGCACCTCTTCCGGCTTTATTAGAGTGATGTGTCTGATCATAATCGGCGCATTTTCACTCTACACGCGATGAATGTTTCCGAGTCCGAAATGATTCTAAGCTTTTGTTTGCTAATAGAATAAAGCAGCATATAGTATCCCGTAAGTTTGGCCCTAAGGCCTACAGTCGACTTTGCAAATATGTGCGAAACAACAGCAAACCTTGAATCCCTGTTTTACTCAATAGATTTGAGGTTCTCACAGCTTAAAATTGAATGCTTTTTTTGCAGATCCTCCAGCAACTCCACCTTTGATTCGTCTTGAGTATTCGAACCCGACTTCCAGCCTAGAACTGAGGCTCAACCGAGTGACGTTTATATTACCCCCTCGTTAGTCTCTAACATAATTTCAAAGCTTGACTCACATAAGGGAAGCGGAGGTGACGGAATTCCAGTCATTGTCATGAACCCTCTTCTGTTCTCTTAAATCGCTACAATTACTGCCTCTCTGCTTCTTGCTTCCTTTCCTGCTGAAAATCCTCCTCTGTGCTTGGAGTTTTTAAGAACTCTGGAGAACCCTCAAACCCCGCTAATAGTCGCCCTATCAGCATCTTACCGATTTTGGTAGTGTTCGAGGCTATTATCAATTCTAAGATGGTTCAACATTTTAAGGCCCACAACATATTCTACGACAAAGAGTAGGGTTCAGCTTCGCTGATATGTTAACGACCATTACAGAGTTCATATACTAGGCTCTCGATAAGATTGGCGAAGCTCAAGCTATTGCCCTGTATATCTCCAAAGCATTTGACAGAGTTTGGCATGCTGGCCTTTTGCGCAAGCTACAGCGCTATGGTATAACTTGATGCTTGTATGATTTAATCCAATCGTTCTTATCAAATCAAGTAATGAAGGTGGCAATGAACAGACATACTTCTAGATCCTATTATACGAACGCGGGTGTACCTCAAGGCTCTATCCTTACGTTTTTTCTAATCTTCATTTACGATCTCCCTGATTCAATCAGATCCCAAATAGGCATCTACGCTGACGAGACCACCATTTACTCTCGCCTAGATAAGAAATCTGCCGAGGCTGACAAAGTAAACCTCGATGTTGATCTTGAAAAGGACTTCCAATCTGTGGTAGACTGGGGTAAGAAATGGTTCGTAAATTTTAATGATTCCAAAACGAAGCTGCTATCCTTTTACCACTACAGACCATTGTTCCTATCCCCGACCATCTGCGTGGATCAGACTAGTCTCCCTGAAAGCAATACACTGGTCTTCCTCGAACTAATTCTCACAGCTGAACTCAAGTGGCACGACTATATTGAATCAATAGATAAATCTACTGCTAGGAAGGTCGGGACACTGTGACAGGAAGTCTTTTTCATCTGAATCTATTTTGCACATTGTTATACAAACCTACCATCCACACATGCATTGACTAATTCAGGTCATCGCCGGGTTCTCGACAAAATCCAAAAGAGAATCTGCAATGTTAGCGATCCCGACATGGCAGCTCGACTCCAGTCACTTTCTTACCGACGAGATGTGGCTTTTCTTTGTTTCTTCTACGAATATTTTAACAGCTTCTGTTTCGACGAGCATAGCTCCCTGGTTTGTACGAGTTTACTCGAGCTACTAGACTGGCAAATAGATCCCACCTTTTCACAGTAAAAACAATAAAATGTAACCGCAACTTCTACTCTAGTAGCTTCTTTCCTCGCACGTTCTTTCCGTATACTTGCTTCCCTGATAACTACAATCTTCTAGAGATTAAATGCAATATCAACTGCCATCCTTTTTATCCTTGACTCCCATCCTTTCCTCGACATCCGCTGTATCTTGTTCTTCCTCCTTTCCGCTCTACTCTCACACAGTTCTTTTCATACTAGTGTTTCCATCCTTCTCTTATACATTCTACGACACATCCTGTAACCTGTTTCTCATCCTCTTCATGTAATCTCCTGCGCACGACCAGTAGCAGTAATGACTTGCTTGGTGTTAGACGATAGTATATATATATATATATATAACTACACAAAGGTCTTTTTTTATAATAGAGAGGATATATATATAGAGGGAGGATATATATATTCATCACTGCAAAAGAAAATAATCAGACACTTAAGGCGAACACGCGGCAAGAACTTTCATTAGTGGTAGTAAAGTTTAATGACTGGTAGTAAAGAGAATGAACTAAGTCGACGCTGCCTCGCTATTGTCTCTCCAATAGACTGAGCTGATGTTGTGTCACTATTTTCTCTCTCTTTCCATGAGGAGGAATATATATATATAAAGGAAAACTCAACACGTCATTTAAATTGGTTATAAATTATAATTCATTTCAATAAGCTAAATTAGCTCATTTCATCAGACCACACAATATTCGTTCCATTTGGGACAAAAAATTTTGCTGGAATAAGCATTTCCTTTAACTGAAGAGAGAAATATAAAAAAAAAAAAAAGATAAAGGATAAAAGGGTCAGGACAGTGGTATTGGTATCATCTCAGTTGGGGGTATTCAGACCAGTCGCGAAGATGTTGACCTCCAAGTCATAAACCATCTTCTTGTAATTCCATGGATGCGTATGTGTGTGTAACCCCACAAATTAACACAAGCATGTACAGTAACTTATATCCACATGCACACATACGCACACATGCACATATGCACATACAAACGTGAGCGTGTTTATATTTATACATACCTATAGACATACATTTATTCATGTTCACATACGAATCTTGCGTTCGTATACTCACATATAAAGACGGGATTTCTGCGCGTATAAATAGTGTTATATATATGTAAGTTTCCTAACATTTCAGTTTAATATAAAATATTAAGTGTTATATCTATCTAGAGAGCTCAGTGTATATTATCCAGAGCAATATGATATTTATAAAAGAAAACTCAACACGTCATTTAAATTGATTACAGCTTAATATAAAATATTAAGTGTTATATCTATATAAAGGGCTAACCAATTTAAATGACGTGTTGAGTTTTCCTTTATAAATATCATATTGCTCTGGATAACATCCATTGAGCTGTCGATATAGATATAACACTTAATATTAAGCTGATCTTATTGCATTATCCTCACCGTGTACGGACTGGACATCTATAACTATATATATATATATATATAGAGAGAGAGAGAGAGAGAGAGAGGATTATTTGTATTAACAGGTTGACACGTATCGAACAGCTCTTTGATAAAATGTAGAATTCCGCTGGCTCTGATGCGACAAACGTCTCGATGTTTTAATCTTTTGAAGCAATCGACAAACGTATTGGGTCGTTACAAAATTAATAGCCGCTCGAAGTGTTGTATTTTGAAAAATCATTTTAACTTAGTATCCATTGCTAAATCCGCTGCTATGAAAGTCGGTTCTCTGTGTAGGGCCCGGAAGTTTTTTTTCCGTCTAAATCTATCCTGCACATTTACAAATCTACCATCCGCCCGTGCATTGAATACTGCTGCCATATCTGGTCGGGTGCCCCTGCTGTTCTCCTCGGGCTTCTCGATAAGGTTCAGAGGAGGGTCTGTAATGTGATAGATACCGACTTGGCAGACCGCCTGCAGTCTCTCTCCCACCGGCGAGACGTGGCTTCCCTGTGTCTCTTCTATAAATACTTTCACGGCTTCTGCTCTGATGAACTTAGATCACTGGTGCCCCCTAAATACGAATTTGCACGAGATACTAGATTAGCAACTAGATCCCACCCTTTTACAGTGAAACCGATAAAATGCAGCCGTAACTTCTACTCCAACAGTTTCTTTCCTCGCACTTCCCGACTGTGGAATTCTCTTCCAAACGATTGCTTCCCCGACGGCTACAATCTCCAGGAGTTTAAATGTAAGGTCAATAGACACCTCCTAACACACTAACCTGCTCCCATTCTATCAAGCACTCTTCCCATCTGCCCGACCCTCATCCTCGCTATCCTTACTCATCTGTCACCTTTCTCCTGACATTCCCTATGTCTATCCACTCCTTCTCTTTACCTTCCCCTATGTAGCCCCATGCGCAATAGTGGCAGTGGAATGCCTTGCTTGGGGTGAGATGATTAAAAAAAAAAAAAAATTCACGGTATATATTGGTGAATTTTGGTATCCATAATAATTAATGAGTGTTCTTTAGTCATTTTTAACTTATCTTCAGACAGAAATATTCTTGAAGCATAGAAGCCTTTAATTATGAACTTGAAAAATTATGATCTTCCTTCACTTTTCTTTCGTGAGTTGAGTTAAAACTTGGACACACTGCCTCCCAAATTTCTGCTAATATCAACGGGGCATGAAGAAATGGATCCACAAGTGATCGGACTGTCCCAGAAATTCCTTACTAGTGATGATGGACTTAAAGAGGAAGAAAGTAGAGGACGGTCATGCAGTCTTGACAGCGAACAACTTGTTGATCAAAACCCCCGTCAAAGTATTAGAGAAGTGTCTCAAACGCTTGGTGTTAGCACTGCAACAGTCTCACGCCATTTGCAGACTAGTGGCAACGTGAAAAAGCACGATAAAAGGTTTCCTCATGATTTCAATGAAAATGAGAAACTTCTTTGAAGAGTGCTCGATGCTCTTTCTGTGTAACACCAATAATCCCTTTCTTGACCGGAGAGTCACTTGCGATGAAAAGTGGATCCTTTATGATAACCGTAAACGATCATGACTTGATCGTGATGAGTCTCCCAAACATTTCCCAAAGCCAAAGTTCATGGTGATTGTCTGGTGGTCTGTAATGGGTGTTATCCACTACAGCTTTCTGAAATCTGGTCAGAACATTAATGCAGAACTTTACTGCAATCAACTTGCTGAAATGCACGCATGCCTGCAAAAATGAAACCTGCATTGGTGAATCAATGTGGTTCAATTCTGCTCCACGATCATGAGCAGCCATATGCTGCACGAATGACGTTGTAAAAACTCACAGACTTAGAATACGATAGTCTACCACATCCTCCATATTCTTATCGTTCACCCACTGATTATCAGTTTTAAGCACATTTTGAAATGGTAAAACTTTTAGGACCAAACAAGAGGTGGAATCAGCTGTCAAAGATTCCGTCGCATCACAGCTTTTACTAAAGAGAAATAAATAATCTTGTCGAGCGATGGCATAGATGTTCAGGGTTCAAATTTTGACAAATTTCAACATTTCTGAAATCGGCTATTATTTTGTAACAACCTAATACTAATCAGTTGATATGAAGTTAGGTGAATATGGCGTGTCGAGGTCGAGTAAAAGCGACAAAACCGAGTTTCAAATCTTATTCCTGTGTTGTTCTTGCTATATGTGGTCAGGCGTTGTCAGAGACCACGGGAGAGACAAAGTCAAAGTTTTTATTTGTGCGCTTTTCAGTCAAACAACCATGAACACATTGCTGCTGCTGGACGTAAAAATGTGCATATGGCGTTTAATTGCGTTTTAATATCTCAAAATAGATAATACCCCCAGAATCCTACAACACGCACAGTTCCTTTCTTCTATACCAGGGATTAACAAACTTTTTAGAATGGCGACCCACTATTCATAACCACAACGTAAGGCGATCCACTCAAATTTACTGAGTTAAAACATATGAAAGCCTATATCTCATAATGGAAGGCTAAAAAAAAAAAAGAAAAAAGAAAAGAAAACGTCTCCTCCCTCATCTCAAAACAGCTCGGTTAAACTTTGCTGAGAAGCGCCAAACATGGAACATACAAATGTGGAAGAAGGTTTAAACTTAATCTGAACAGTGCAGATGGCTTCTAATGTTACTGATACGATAAAGATATCCTACCGGGGACATTTTCTACACAACAGAAGAGGCCCCATCATGATCTGGATTGCATGCTCCTTCTAATGAACAATGGAGTTTCAGGTTATACATAAGTGATAAACTGCAGCTGGTTACACTGACATGTAGTAGAGAGCATGATTATTGACTGAAGGATTTTACTTGCGTGGAAATGACAGTATCTTTCCTCGGGAAAAAGCTATAATGCTGGGGCTTCCCAATCGTTAGAGAATCGCGACCAACAATTCATGCCTACAACTTATGGCGACCCACTCAAATTTACTGTGCAAAAACATTTTAACTTTTAATTATCGGTATCTATAGTATTTTTTTTAATTTCTAGATATCATTTGTAAGTAGATATCTGACCTTTATCACAGAATTTAAACTTTTGAATGAAATAGCGTAGGTGCCGAGGACGCATAATATCTACATATGATTACAGATTACCTAGGAATAAAAAAAAAAACAACATAGATATCTATAATCAAAAGTTAAAATTCTGCAATCAACTGATTACTATAGGTAAAGTACAGTATGAATAGGTGAAAATCGATCTCCTTTTTACGATGACGATTGGTTAAATTGAGAGCATGACCAACCCTGATTCGCTAAGCTCGTCAAAATAACATACTGATTAATACAGTAACATGGATACTTGTTTAAATTTACGTTAATTTTAAGGTGAATTTAGGTTCATCCATACAGTCTTTGGTTGGTTTAGAAAGAACTAGTAAAATCTTGTTTCTTTTCATGCAGCCTGTTTTGGGATGGAGAAACCGTAAAAATCTAGTTTAATTTTATGCAGTGTGTTTTTGGGTGATCTTACAGAACCCGTAATTTACTATCTATTTTCGTGCAGTTTGTCTTAGGATGTCCTTAGAGAGTTCGTAAATAGATGTTCCTTAACATGCATCGTGTCTTGGGATGCTCTTGGAGAGCTCTTAAATCCTTGCCCAATTTCATGCAACGTGTCTTCGGATAGAGGGCCTGTGAATTTCTTGTTTATGTTCATGTAGTGTGTTTTGAATTGATATTAAGAGTTCGTAAATAGGAGTTTATTTTCCTCTAGCGTTGCTTGGAATGAACCTCGGGAGTCTGTAAACTGTAGCTCATTTGCATGCAGCATGTCTTGGGATGGTCTTCGAGAGTCCGTAAAATTCTTGTTCATTTTCATGCAGCCAGTCTTGGGATAGAGAGCCCGTAAAATTCTAGTTTATTTTTATGCAGTGTGTTTTGGGATGGTCTTAAAGAACCCGCAAATTCTTGTTTATCTTCATGCAGCCTGTCTTGGAATGGTGTTGGAGAGCTCGCGAAATTCTTGTCCATTTTCATGAAGCATATACTTACGATAAGTTTAAATAACCTTTTCCCATTTACAAAGATATTTTTTAATCACCTCATCTCAAACAAGGCAATAAAGCCACTAAAACGCATGGGGTGATTACTGAGAGACAATAAAAATATAAGAAGAGAGAAGACAGAAGACAGAAGATAATAACTGACATAGTCTTTAAATTTTTGAAGATCAAAATTGACAGGGAAGCAAGAAGCCGAAAGAGATTTCCACATGCGAGAAGTGCCACAGAAGAAAGGGTTAGCATAAAACTTACGGTTACATCTCGTCATTTCAACTGTCAAAAGATGAGACCTATCTGCTCATCCTGTATAATGAATCAATTGCTAAGTCTACAGCTAAGAAAGCTGGTTCACTACATATCTATATCAGAACGTGCATGGAAGACTGTTGTCATATCTGGTCAGGCGCCCCTGCTACTCATCTCGGTGTTCTTGAGAGGCTCCAAAGGAGAATCTGTAATGCGATTGGCCCCACCTGGCAGCTTAACTCCAGCCACTTTCTCACCGGTGGATGTGGCTTCTCTCTGTCTCTTCTACAAATATTTGCAGAGCTTCTGCTCCGACAAACTTAGGTTACAGGTGCTCCCTCCACAAGAATTTACTCTTGCAACCAGACTGGCAAAAAGATTCCACACTTTTACAGTTAAATCAACTAAATGCAGACGATAATTCTACTCCCTCAGCTTCTTTACTCGCACTTCCGGTCTGTGGAACTCCCATTCCATATACTTGCTTTCCTGATGGCTACCGTCTCCAGGAATTTAAATGCAATGTCAATTCCCATTTCTTATCCACTTGACCCCAGTCCTTTCTACAACACCCCGTGTATCTTGCTCTTTTCCTTTCTCGCTACCTTCGCAACTGTCATCACTTCTGTGTTCCCATCCCTCTCTTGCCCTTTCTCTGACACCCCCTGTAACTAGTTTGTCTTTCTCTTCACTATTCTCCTGCCTAAAACTTAAACTGCCTTATGTAGCCTCCTGCGCATCAGTGGTGGTACCGCCTTGCTTGTTGTGAAAGGATTAAAAAAATCTACCATTCGTCTATGTTTAGAATACTGCTGTCATATATGGTCCGGTGCTCTCGGTTTAAACTTAGAGATTCTTGATAAAATCCAAAGAAGTATCAGCAATGTTATTGGTTATAACCTGTCATGTCGGTTTCACTGATTTTTTTTTTTTACCGTTGAAATTGAACTGGATAAATGTAACCATAAGTTCCATGCTAACAGTATTTTTTCTCGCAGTTCTCGTTTGTGGAGCTCTTTTCCGGCTCCATTCTTTCCCCACCTTTTTGACCTTCAGAAAATTAAAGCCCATGTTAATCGATTACTCTTTTATTGTTCTCGAACCTTAATAATGTTTCTCTCTTTTTCTTCTTCCACACTCGGTAACTCTTTGTGTCTTAGTGGCTTTACTGCTATGCATGGGGTGAAATGATTAAAAAAATAATCTACCATTTCACCCTTACTTTTCACATTCGTTTTATATAATTTACATATATTTATGGAAGAATATGTTATATACATTTCTATATATATTTCTCTCCTCTCCATCTCATGGATAGATAGATAGAGAGAGAGAGAGAGAGAGAGAGAGAGAGAAAGAGAGAGAGAGAGAGGAGAGAGAGAGAGAGAGAAAATAGCAAGGCAGCGTCGCCTCAGTTCATTATCTCTACTACCAGTTATTAAACTTTACTATCAGTAATGAAAGCTCTTACCGCGTGTTTGCTCTTTAACAGTGCCTTTTTATTTTATTCTATGTATAAGTAAAAAACAAAAAATCTTTGCGACGCTCTTTATCCGTTGTGATTCGCAACATGGGCCCATCGGCCCAGAAGTTCACCTGAGAAATATTTTAAGTGAAGCATCAAAAGTGTAGTTATTACTCAGAATGTATATTTCAATTATATTTTGCTTTTGTAAATAGAACGTATTTCCTATTACATGGAATTTCTATTTGTCCTTATATGGATTTGAAATCTTTTGTACTCCAGGAATAGGCTGTAAGGAAGAACATTTTGATAAACCCTGCTCTAGGAGAACTCTATCGGGCTAAATTAATGTTTTTTGTTATTGGTAGTATATAAAGTTTGTACTATATAATATTATAAGAATTCTAAAGTTATGTTCATTTTTAAAGCACTAATATTATTTATAACCATACATACCCAAAAAATATATGAAAGATTTAGCAAAAAATAATTATTTAATCGTTAATATATGTTCATTGTGTTGCAGTGGATATTGGCTTGGAACGAGAATCGGTGAACCGAGTTCGAATTCCAGTTGATTTCGTTGCATTCAATTACGCGTAAAAATACACTTGGGAAAGGTATGAATCCGTCGCTTCTCTCTCCATCTACGGGTTAATTAGCAAGACAGATTTGATTTTATAGCCTTGGCTGGCAACCAGTCTAACTCAGAAAGTAATAGCAACTTACTGAAACATCTGAAAATCTTCTGCGCAGTCAGGTATGTCTCTTTTGAGACATGATCGCCCAAGCGTGTATCACGTATGGCACTTAACTGAATTACTTTATGAAGTCTAAAACATTATTGACGAGATTTATCTGCTCTGTTAGTATGACTGACCATAACGGGCCGTTGACAAAATCAAAAACACGTAAACTTTCCCTCTTTTATGCAGTAGGCGGATTTTGAAGTGAAAAATTCTCAGGAAATATAAATAAACCTTGGAAAAAAGATTCGGATTTTTTAGAATTTAAATCAAAACTTATTTGAGCATGTTATTTTTTTTTAAACCTTTATATACAAACAGACAAGATTATTCTATCAAAGACTTCAGATTTATTTTTTTACTAGCAGTATAGCCCAGCGTTGCTGGGGTGTAATGAAAGCTTTAAAACTAATCCATGGTCCTGGAGCTCAGACTCTTTGGACGTTGGCACGAAAAACTAAAAAACAATAGTTGTTTCCAGTTAAAGCGAAACCGTAGACTGAAAGAAAAATGAATGGATATAAGTCAAATTTTGATTTCCTGGTATTGATATCAAATTTTCTGCGCTATTGTAGGAACTGCAACCTTGAAATTTCTGAATATCGTTTCATATGTCTTTGTCTATGAGTGTATCGAATTTGATTAAAATCGGACCACTCCTTCTATAACCCGATTTTTTCGATTATCGATTTTGGATATTTATCGGGGGTACCTCGACACAAAATCTAGCTAAGAACACTCTCAGACGCTTATAGTACAACTGTGTAAATTTTCAAGAAAATCGGTTCAGCCGTTTTGGAGTCTATAGGTAATGGACGCACACAGATACACACACACACACAGACAAAGTTCCATTTATAAATATGTTTAGATAGATATTTCTGACATGAGGTATTGTATTTATTTACATTATTTATATTGTATGGATTGTTGTCCTCTTCTTTGTTACTATATAAGCTCCAGTCTTCTTAAGGTGACTGAAATTTAGAACTTAACTCTTTATTTTCTCCACCGGGTTAGATTGTACTAGCAATGATAATATTAGCCGTTTGGTACTATTAGACATTTCTTATTTGAAATCGGGGTTTATGAGACGTATGTATGACCGTCACATCGGTGTCTACTCATTTACAGCAGTAGTGGTGGCTGGCTGCTCGCATCGGTGGTGGTTGACTGCTCGCATCTGAGTAAGGTCTGTCTACTAGAGCGGCTAGCCAATCACCGCTACAGACGCCTGCTCAGGCAGATTTATGTTTGTTCAACACCCACAGACCCCACCTGTTGTTAATACTGCAACTTTGCAATCAAACTGCACTTTACAGTTTCTGAGAGAGGGCAGATTACCTGTCGTGATGAACAGTCTGAACAAGGTCAGTACTCTCAGACGCTCGGTCACGAGGACTTACGCCTTCGTGCTAGTCCAAAAATCGACTCCTTCCAAATAGTTAACTCATAAAGCTTAGGTCACTTGGCACTTTCTAAAAGTTCTGCACACTGGATTCGCATCCCCAGGCCAATAACATCAAGAGGTCTAATCGACCATAATGTCATTCAAACCAGGTTCCCTGTAGTTGGCCGGTTTTCAAGTTAAGCATTTAAATATTAAGTTGACTCCTAAGTAATTTCCATTTTGAGGAACTAATTGTAATAAGGATTACTTGTTCTAAATATTAACCGTACGTGATATATTGCATATTGTAGTGTACTGACATCCAATCCCAAAACTGAGTTTCATGGAAGAAAGATAATGATTTTTTTTCTGTACTTAATTTCAGAAGAAAGTTGCGTGTATTTGCGTGTATAAAAAGTTATTTGCGTGTATTTGCGTAGTAATTTCTGCAAAGATTTCTCTGTAAAAGAAGTAAATAGGCCCAGATTTTCTTCCTATGGCTGAAATCGTTCAGCAGCGAATTACTCTCACTAAGCCGGTAATGGCTGACAAAAAGAGCAAGAAGAAGTGCGATTTTTTCTGGCCGTTAACATAAAAAAAGGTAGGTTTCTTCAATAACTAATTGTTGGTTTGAGTTCAGCATATACATTTGCAAGGAAATAAGAGTATTTTGGAAAAATTTGAAGGAATATTAGCCTTCGGGTCCTAAAACGAAAATTTACCAAAGTTCCTAGCAATCCCTTTAAAGAAAATAGTTAGAAAGATTTATCCATTTCTAATGAATATTCATGAATATGAAGATAAAAAACTATCTATTTATCTATCTTACCCAATAGCTAATATTCTTATTACAAAACTGCTAATACTCTTATAAACGACTAATATTACCATTGGGCGTTGTGGCGCAGTGGATATCGGATTGGAACGAGATATCGGGGAACCGAGTTCGAATTCTAGTTGAATTCCTTGCATTTACTTACGCGCAAATACTATTGGGAAAGGTATAAATCCAGTTATGGGTTAAATAACAGGACAGATTGGGTTCTATAGCAGTCTACCGCAGCACGTAATGGCAACCTACTGCGGGATAATCTTCTACCTAGTCAGTCATGTCTCTTTTGAGACATGATCGCCCAAAGCGTCTATCACGTATGGCACTTAACTAACTGAATATTAACATTACCAAACAACTAATATTTCTAAACGGCTAACATTACCATTACCAAACTCCAAATATTAACATTACCAAACGGTTAAAATTACAATTACTAAATGGCTAAGATCACTATTACCAAACTGTAAAACAGCAACATACATATAGCTTCAAAATATATATATATATATATATATATATATATAGCTTTAAACAGAATTTCAAAAATGCTTATTTACTAACCAAATAAATGTTCATAGACTCAATTGTAAACGACCAAAATTCTCTGAACCAAATAAATGTGTATAGATATACAGTATCTATGATAAATTAAAAAAAAAGATTTATAGATTAAATAACCTAACAAGTGTTGATATACCGTAAAATTATCTTAACTCCAAACCTCTGGAAACGCTTTGATTCTGAAAGCCCTGCTAAACCACATAATTAATAAGAAGGCGAATTATTTTGTCCATCCAGCATTTCATCGATTACGTAATAATCAGAGAACAGGGATATTAATTCCCGACCAGAGATAAAAGCATGAATTTGCAGGCACTGCGACTATGTTAAAATAAAACAAAAAATTAAATTAAGTGTTCATTGATATGAGCGGAAGAGAAATCGATTTGAATCATTTCGATAAAAGGAGCGACGATGAAGAAGGTGGCGATTTCAATGAAATAATCGAATAAAAGCTTGAGAAAATACTGGTTTAAAATTTGTATATATATATATATATATATATATATATATATATATATATATATATTCTCTGTAGGGAAAGGACATTTTTATATAAATCGGGAAATAACGATATCATCCCCCAAATGGCAGCAAAAATAAACACACATACATACACACAAACACACGCACGCATACAGATAAGCACAAACACTCACATACACATGCAAACACACACAAACACACATGCAAACACATACACACAAAAACAAACGCATGCAATAACTCGTATGAACACGGCCAAAGCGTCTTGGCCATGTTCAAAAACTGTGGAAAGAAACTCCACTAAGATTAGAATTACAACTTATAAAAAAAAACTTGTCAGATAACAGAGTATAAATAAACAAAAATATATTCATAATTTTCGCTAAATAAAAAAACTTCAATGAAAAGCTAAGTAGTCCTTATTTACACTATTTACATTGTCCGGACTGTTGTCCTCATTTTTTTTTGTCATGTTTACGACGTTTCGGCCTTCTTCAGATAATTGTTAATTCGAACCGAACCCTTTATTTTGCCAGCGGGGTAGATTGTTCTAGTTCCACGTGCCATGTCTCTTCCAGATATTTCAGTTTCAGGAATTTACCTTTATTAACTTGACTCAAATGAAATAGATAAGGAGTGTTGAAAATATCTCAGATATTTCTAACCATTCCCCACAAAAAATAAAAAAATACTAAGGCTTGTGTACTTTGCTAGATTTTAACAAATGGATCGATTCAAGAACTTTTAGTATCCACTCTTGTATGTGTGTGTGTGTGTGGTCTGGTCTGTGTTTATATATATATGTGTATGTAAAGACGAGAAGGAAAACAGGTTAGTGACACTAGGAGGGAAAAACACGTCGGCTAAGATAAATTTTTGTCATTATTGATATTGTCCTTTTGTCTGAGGTATAATCTGAAATTTTTGTACGTGTATATATTTGTATGATCACTTATGTACAGTAACCATATGCTGTTATATTTACTCAGTTTATAAAAAAAAAATCATTAACTATATATATACAAGACGCTATGGATGAATTGTCGTCTAAATCATGCAAAAATAAAAATAACACTGACATTTCATTTCAACAGATATATTTGCCAAAATTACACAAATGTATCTAGAAATGCTGAAGAGTAAATTTCTTCAATAAAATTGGCATTGACTTCAACCATGGCCTCCAGAGGATTTCAGAATTTCCTGCGTCTCTTCTGGACGTTCTCCTGGTTTAAGTTGTTAAATGCTGTCATAATCCTTGCTTTCAGTTCATCTTTGGTAAAACAAGTAGCTTTGTTGCTATCTCACTCACACACAATAATCAATGGACAGAATTAAAGGGTGATGTGGTCGCAGAAATTGTCTGACAGCTTGGGGTCCTCCTGCTAGTGTGGCATGGTACAGAGTTCTGTTCCACACAAAAGAACTTCCTGCACCCAGCCTCTTGACTCAGAGCAACACTATCTTTTCAAGGCACTTGACGTGGGCCGCTGTTTTGAGTCTGAGACCATCTGAGCAGGTGAATAACATCGCCATCACGAGTGATCACTCTAAGAAACTTTGTAATCACCATTAAATTCATCCAACTCATTCCGAATCCACTGCACTGTCCCCAGATTGACACACAAATCTTCAGAAATGTTTTTATTGAAGCTTCCGCGCGAAAGTCAAGCGGTACAGTAAGCTGATTCAAATTTTCTGGCTGAATGAAATATCTCATGGTGATCTTTTTCTTATAACTGACCCTATTATAACGTGCCGTCGACAAAATCAAAAACAATGAGCTTGCGCAATATTTCCATTACCATTATAAAAAATACTACCTTTACCAAATTGCTAATATATAATACCCATCACATCCTATATATATATATATATATATATATATATATATATATAAATGCGCCACGCATGACTGCACAATACGTACACACACACACACACACACACACACACACACACACACACACACACACACACACACACATATATATATCGTCCTGTGCATGATGATAAATTACATGCAACAGCAAGGCGTCTCATAGAGAGATTGAAGGTTTTGAAGAGCGTGGAAGCACCTCATAACTGCTGTTGTTTTTAGGTCCACCCTGACCCGGGGTGGTAGCACCTGTTAGTGTCACAGTTACGGGTAAATTGTGAACCCCAAACAAACAAAGAAAATAAAAAACAAAAATAAACTGATCAACAATATATATATATATATATATATATATATATATATATATATATATATATATCTATATGTGTGTGTGATCTTATTTATCCAAATCATATCTATCTATCTATCTATCTATCTTTGCTCGACTGAACATATACTATATATATATATATATATATATAAAGGTATTGTATACACGTGTCAAGTAATGGAACGAATTTTCTTTTTTTAAATAAAAGGAGACATTCATAACTGATTCTCTTATTTTATTAAAAAAATATTCGTTCCATCACTTGACAAGTGTGTACAATAATTGTTACGTATTTTGAACGCAAATGTATTTCGTCACTGTCATTCTCTCTCTCGCTCTCTCTCTCTCACACACACGCACACACATATAGACATACATATATATTATTAAAATAAATATACACATTATCTTACGTTTTACACACGAACGACTCTAAGTTTCTTGCATTTTTCACCAATCATCGGGTGCTTATATACTCATATATATATATATATATATATATATATATATATATATATATAAAGTACGTGTGTGACACTTAACAGAGGACACAGATACTACACTAATCCTAAGCAGCAGAGATCCGGGTGGTGGGGGTCTGCAGTTTGATCTTAGCCAGAGAGCACAGGTGCTCTTATCCTCGACAGAAGTCCTGATTCATATCTAATTAATCCTCTCTGTATTAATGTTTTGCGGGTACTACGCAATTGAATAACACGAGGAAAGAACCATACCCCACAATGTCCTTTTCGCCGCCGTGCTAAAAGAACCCGGCCCGCCACATTCGTCGTACACGTTAAGGAAACGCACTATAAGGCTACACTCACACACGCACACACATACATAATGTAGTAACGCGAGACAGTCGTTCAACTAGTCTTCTCGCTATCGGCCCGACTCCAGCATCAGAGCTAATGTGTGTATTATCTTTCCATATACGCGCACCGACCAAGATAGCCCGGTACACAGAGGCACTCGGAGAGTTGCCGCCATCCGAGACACAAGGTGTACATTTTTACTGGATTTCTATTGGAAAATGACCGAATGGAATATATCTAGCAAGCCCCGACATAAAGGAACGTACGGTATACCAGGGACGTGGTTACTACAATACACCACACTCTACGGATTCTTCCCTTTCTTCTAAAATTAATTCGGTGGACTTGTCCAGTTCATACCGTCTGGGAACCCCTAAAAAATTTAAGGTAAGAGCCAACCTAAAAAAACCCCCAAAAAAACACATTTGCGTTTGCAAAGATTTGACATGGAATTTGGCGAAATGCACCACAAAATATGCCGTGTTTACAAAGCGTTTTCGATTTTTTTTCTCCTTTTCCTGATTTAATTTTTTCATCTATCTATCTATCTATCTATCTATCTATCTATCTATCTATCTATCTGACTGACCGAGTGTATACGCCAATCAATATACACATACGCAGCTATATTTATATATGATTTAATATTATCTATGTCATTTGTTCATTTCTTTTTATCGATACAGCTATCTCAGTTTTCTGATATCTATCTATCTATCTATCTATCTATCTATCTATCTATCTATCTATCTATCTATCTATATGGGTATTTACGCGAATCAATATTTCCCTTAAGCACATCAGCAAATCTGTGTATATATACTTTAAAATATATATTGCCTGCATAAAATGCGTTCCTGTTTATTTTTGTCGGAGACGTTTACGTCTGATCTAACTATTATAGATTATTTCTATAAGTGCCTATGCATGTGCATGCGCGCACGCACATGAATAATATATATATATATATATAATATGCAGTAAGACACATAGATAGGTTACTGCAGTAGAGAAATGCTGGGACATATGTTCACTTTCGTTTTCGTCCGAATGATATTTTAATGTCTGTCTCACTGAGGTAGTAACATTTCGGTATTAGCTACTCTTTTTTTTCAGTTTTACAAGGGTACCATCTCAAACAAACAGATTTATACATACATTCTCCTATATCGATCGGAGTGTGTGTGTATATATATATATA
>JBBBDQ010029148.1:120000-242500 GCA_037127315.1 Ascarosepion bandense | reverse complement strand
ACTACTCAGTTGTAATTTTTATAGCAACACAAGCTTGCTAAACATTACAACACGACAGGGGTGACCATAAATGTGTGTACGTGATAAACAGTGAGAAAACCGAGGTTATTTATTTCTCTTAATCTTCAGAGTGTGGCACAAGGCCAGTGAGGAGGATCAATCAATTTGTACAGCATGGTGCATATATTTTCTTTATTCTTTTATTTGTTCTTTTTACAAGTTTACATGATCGACAAAATTAAGGATTCAAAAGAAACACAATAAACAGCTACACAATGTTACACCGACACAATATATATATATATATATATATATATATATATATATATATATATATAATTCCAAGTGAAGAGGCCTCAAGGTTTTTTTTTTATTTTGAGTACACTGGCATTTATTTTATTATAAACAGTGCTCAATATAATTAGTATTATAGAGCTTAATATAATATAATTATATAGTTATGTATCAATTTTACATTGCGACATGGAAATTTCTGTTTCGAGATAGGTTCTCATCATCAAGTAATGTTGATGTGGTTGTGTAGATGATTTACATTTAAATGTAAATCATCTACACAACCACATCAACATTGCTTGATGATGAGAACCTATCTCGAAACATAGAAATTTCCATGTCGCAATGTAAAATTGATACATAACTATATAATTATATTATATTATATTATATTATATTATATTATATTATATATATATATATATGGTGCGGGGTGTAACATTTCAGATACAATATGTGTATAAAAAATCTGATTTCTTTTTCAGATATATCTTTTCTTAAAGGAAACATTCTTTTCTTAACCTAACATACAATACCAAAATTAAAATTTAAAATAAATATATACATAAACAATTTATTAAAATAAAACAAAGAATTATAATTTCTTTAAAAATTGAATATATATATATATATATAAGTTTACCTTAACTTACACAGTTAACTTTAGGAATATTTTACGCCATTCTTATATTTAAAGTTTTAAAAACTTAACTACATTTCACCTCCACTTTAATTCTGTGCATAAACAGTTGCAAGATAAAATATCTATCTGGCTAAATTCCCCTAGGGGACGATACGCGTTGATAAAGAAAATATTTCCCATTGTCTTAATATGTATTCACACACACACACACACACACACATATATATATATATATATATTGAAGGTTGCGTTCAAGCATGTAACAGACTGTCGCCACTCGGGGTTGTCCACAGTGCCCCCGTGTTAACTTTTACATACAGTATATCCTTGATTATTTACACTATTTATATTGTTCGGACTGTTATTCTCATCCTTGTCATATTCACAACATTTAGGCAGTTCTTCGACCTTCTTCAGGTGATTGGATTTCGAACTGAATCCTCTATTTAATTCACAGTGTGTAGATTGTTCTAGTTCCGCGAGTCATACCCCTTCCAGATGTCTTATTATCAGTTATCTCCCTTCAACTCTACTCTCTTTTTTTTCTGCTGTCGCCAGATATTGAACTCACAGCTCTTTGAGTCAAGTCACTGGGTCCAACCAATGCTTTTATCCACTGGGCCATTGGTCAATGACCTAAAGAAAGTCGGAGCGTACAACTTGAATATGGTAAAAAAAAAAAAAAATAAGGACAACTGTTCGAACAATGTAAAGATTATAAATAATTACAATACCTCATCTCAGAAATATAGACATATCTAGTCTTGATATTGAGCACTTTTACCTATGAATATGAGGCAGTTAAATGGCATGCGTGATACACGCTTGGGTGATCATGTCCCATTCGAGACATGATTGACTAGACAGAATTTTTTCCCGGAGTAGGTTGCCATTATTTTCTGCGGTAGACCGGTTGCCAACCAAGGCTATAAAACCCAATATCTCCTGCTATTCAACCCTTAGCAGGAGGAAGAAGAGATGGATTAATACCTTTCCCAAGAGTATTTGTGCGTCAGTGAATGCAACGAATTTGACTAAAATTCCTACTAGATTGTCAAATTTCTCATTCCGAACTGATATCCATTATACCATAACGCACAAAGATAAATATAACATAACTAATACACATATATATATATATATATATATATATATATATATATATATATATATATATATATATATATATATATATATATATATATATATATATATATATATATATATATATATATATGTGTATTAGGTATTGTACGCGTGTGTAACATGAAAGGTTCTTAGAAATTGGGCGGATACATGAGTCAGTTTTCATTGTACGCATGGTTTCCGTTTTCTTGCCGGACATCTCGTACATATGTCGAAATTCTTCTGCCTAGAAATAAAAAAAAAAATGACGAAAGAAAATTTTTTACTTCTTTTTCTGAGAAGCACTTTGTACCATAAGCTCCCGTAACATTTGGCTAGTTCGTTTGATTCTTTTCTCTCTCTCTCTCTCTCTCTCTCTCTCTTTAACACATAGGCATACCCATGTCAATATATATATATATATATATATATATATATATATAGACAAGACAGACAAGGTATTTTCATGTATTCGTATAATTTTTTTTCGGAACTCAAATTATATAAGAATTGTTCAAAGATTTTTTTGTACTTTCGAGCGCTTTCGGCTATACATTTAGCCATTATCAAGAATTACTTTTGTTTTACTTAGAAGTAAACATGTGGAAAGTTTATCTATATAGAGTCTTGTGTATGTTAAGATCCAAATATGGTAAGCAAATTGTTACCGTGTTCATAATTGATGTTATTAAGTGGAGGATTTCTCTTTCTTTATTAGTGATGTCTCCATTATTTTTTAATCTTCTTTTGCATGTGGAAGATGTTATTATGTATATTATCAACGAGGAAATCACGGATATGTCCTGGAAGATCTCGATGTGGATATATATATATATATATATATATATATATATATATATATATATATATGGTCTGTGTAGACATAAAAAAATACATTCGATTGTGAATTGCACTTGTCTGATGATCACTTAAACTGTGGGCGAATTGTTACCATACAGTGTTAATTTTATGTCCCCACTGATTTTTTTTTCATCATATCACCTCGAGCAAGGCGGTAACGCCACTGATAAGTAGAAAAAGAATGAAGTGAAAAGATTGGAAAAGAGAAAACCGGAAACCACATCCTAAACAGGAAACAAGGGATGAGCCTCTTCACCTGTTCAGTAGACCTGGGTGGAGTGTAAACCGGGCGATAGTTTAGTCTATCTACTCCAATTGAGAAGAAGAAAAAAAGAAAAGAGTCGTATCTATAAATGTTCTAGCCCAGATATTAAGCACTTTTACCAACAATTATACCAGATTTTAAAGGATATGTGTGTTGTGGTGTTAGATATATTGGCTTGGAATGGAAAACCGGAGAGCCGAGTTCTAATTCCAGTTAAATTCATTGCATTCATTTACGCGCAAATACTCTTGGAAAAAATATGAACCCATCCCTCCCCAGCTGTGTGCTGAATAGCGGAACAAATTGGATTCTGTAGCCTTGGTCGGCAACCAGTCTACCGCTGAAAGAAAACGCCACCTACTACGGGAAAATCTTCTGCGTAGCCAGTCATGTCTCTTTCGAGACATGATCGCCCAAGCGTGTATCACGTGTAGCATTTAACTAACTGATATATATATATATATATATATATATATATATATATATATGAACACCTATGTTAGCGTGAAATACTGATTTAGGTTCTTGTAGATTGCTGGTTAATTAGCTAATCTCGATCCGGCATGATCCAGTGTTATGTCTTCGATCCTCAATGAAGCGCTATTCAAAAATGGCCTTGTATCATACCAAACTAAATTTAAGACATATCTATTTTAGCCAGAACAACAGTGAATACCATCCAAGTCTGACATTTTGACCAAATGTAAAGTCGACTGATTCTGGTATTGGGCGCCTCTTTCTAGAAGCCTTTTTTCCAGATGCTAAGAGTAGAAGGCAACTATAAATATAAATTTTATATGAACACACACACACACACACACACACACATATATATATATATATATATATATACATGTTTGTTAGCTTATTTAATATGTATTGTAAATAAATTCAGATGTTTAATTGCTCTACGCTTAATGCATACCAATTCTATTTCTTCTTTCTCTTTCATTTTTCTTCCTTTTTCTTTTTACCTTTTTAGTCTTTTGTCTACTTTTACTTCTTTTTTTCGTTTTCTTTCTTTGTTCTTTTTCTTTTCTTCTTCCTTTTTCTTTTTCTTCTTTTAGTTTTTTATTTTTCTTCTTTTTCTTCTTTTTAATTTTTTGCTTTTTCCTTTTCTCCTTATCTTTTCTTTTTTTTCTTCTTTTTCTTTTTCCTATTTTTCTTTTTTCTTCTTTTTCTTTACTTTTTCGTCTGTTTCTGCATCTTTTTCTTTTTGTTCTTTGTCTTCTTTTCGTTCTTGTTTTTTACGTTCTTCTTTTTCTAATTCTTCGTCTTCTTCTTCTTCTTCTTCTTCTTCTTCTTCTTATTATTATTATTATTATTATTATTACTTTATGCTTTACTTTTAAGTTTGGCTAAACATAGGATATCCCTTATTCTGTTTATCTATTTTGAGTTTTGTTCATCACCTTCTAATGAAAGCGATTAGGGTTTAACTTATTATTTTTTGGGGGGCGGATTGCATGCTTTATTTTAATAAATGGCTAACTTATTCTGGGACTGTTAATGAAAGAAAGAAAGAATACAAAATAGAAAGAAATAGAGAAATGAGTGAAAAAAAAAAAGGAAATAAATACCAGGAAAGCTAAAAAAAAAAAAAAAGAAAGAAAGAAAATAAAAATAAAAAAATGCATAAATAAATAAATAGAAAGAGAAAGAGAAAAAAGAGAAAGTAAGCCAGAGATAAATGCGTTGTTGAAATGAAAAATGAAAGAAAGAAAAAAAAAACAGGAACAAAAGTATGAGAAAAGAAAGGAAAAACTGAAATGTCATTTGAAAGGAAGAAAGACGTTCTTGATAGAAATAAGGAACGAATAAATAAGTAAATTGAAACTGAAAAAAAGGAAGATAAAGAATAAGAAAACAAACTGGAAAGAAAGAGAGAAATGAGTGAATAGAAAGAAAGAAAGAAATCGTAAGTAAAAAATGAAAAACGAAGGGATAACTGTTCGTGAGAAAGAGGGCAGAAAAGAGAGAATACAAAATGAAACGGGGAAGGGAATGATTGCAATAAAAAAGAAAAGAGGAAAAGGATGGAAAAATTACGAAAAAGGGCGAAAAATGAAAAACGAAAACCATAAAAAATTAAAGGGTGAGAAATTTTCTTTTTTTTATCATTTCACCCCGAGCAAGGCAGAAATGCAACTGATGAGCTGGTGGCTACATAACTGTAAAAAAGATTAATTAGAAAAGAGTGAGGAGTACAAGCTAGTTAGAAAGGAGCAATAGAAAGCTGAGAAAGCAGGTGCGATGACAGATACATAGGTGGAGAGAAAGGGAAGGTTATACAGGGGTGGGGAGAGAACTAGAGTCCAGTGGTTAATAGATGAGTATTGACATTGCATTTAAATTTCTGGAGGTTGTAGCCGTCAGGAAAGCAAGAATATGGGAGCGAGTTCCACATGCGGGAAGTGCGAGGAAAGAAGCTGCAGGAGTAGAATTGTCGTCTGCATTTGGCTAACCTAACTGTGAATGGGTGGGACCCAGTTGCCAATCTGGTTGCACGAGTAAACACCTGTTGAGGAGGCACCAGTGACTTAAGTTCGTTCGAGCAGAAGCCATGAAAGTATTTATAGAACAGACAAAGGAAGGCCACATTTCGACGATGGGGAAGTGGCTGCAGTCGAGCCGCCAGATCAGTACCTATCACATTACAGACTCTCCTTTGGAGCCTGTTGAGAACACTAAGGAGAACGGCAGGGGCGCCTGACCATAAATGGCAGCAGTACTCCATGCACGGACGGATGGTTGACTTGTATATATGCAGAATGGATTCAGGCGGAAAAAACATCCTGGATCTACATAGTGACCCAACTTTCTTAGCAGTAGATTTAGCTCTGGCAATAATGAATGAAAGAGTGAAAGAAAGAATAAAAAAAAAAGGAAAAGATATTGAAACATGGAAAGAAAAGAGAGATAAATAGAAAGAAAGCAAGTATGGAAAATTAAACTAAAATTAGAATAAAAAAGAAAGAAAATTTGAAGAATGATGAAAAAGAAAGGAGAATGAAAATAAAAATGAAGTAAAATCAGAATGAAAAACGGAAAAGGAAAGAAAAAAGAAAAACCGGAGATTTAAATCTAGTAAATAAATGAATGAATGAAAGGAGATGCCAATAGAATAATAATAATAATAATAATAATAATAATAATAATAATAATAATAAGAAGAAGAAGAAGAAGAAGAAGAAATATTGAAACAGTTAACAGTAAAAAGTGAGGTTTTGGGAAGAAAAATTTATCTAAGTAGAGGAGAAAAATAGGGTAACTGAATTTAACCAATTTTTGTGGAATATATTTTCCTGACGATCCGTTTAGGTGAAACTTAAGTAGATTTGTCAGGTTCACTAGGTATGTTTTACTTATTCTGCTCTACCTAAGTATTGAGCACTTTTTGTTAGTTGATTACTCGTATCGGGGTTTTTTTTTTCTTTTGGCTACGTGCTGATTCGGTCCGAACCCTTTTGACTTATGTTCATGTACTTAGCGCTTTCTTTTTTTGAAAACCATTTTTTGCCTTCTTCGTAGATTCGTAGAAGGTTTTTCAACACGAGTATAGTTATAATCTCATTTATATATATATAATAACTGTTTCCCTACAGGCACCACCGGTGTAACCTAAATTCTTTCCCCCTCACACTAAACAACCCCCAATCAACATGCGGACACTTGCAGACATATATAAAATTGACCACTACACACAAACACACATACATATTTTACTTCCATATTTTATTTTCTGATGAAGCATAAATTAAATTGAAATATGTTAAATTTATAAACGGTTCCTATCTTTTTCGTCTTTATCTTATCATATATATATATATATATATGTGTGTGTGTGTGTGTGTGTGTGTGTATGAAAATTTTGACACAATCAAAGACGCGTTACGCCGAAGGAAAACTTATGTCCTCTTTGGTGTCATCAGTTCGACTAAAGGAACAAAGACAAAACTCTGTGTTAGGAGAGTGTCTTGGTGCATCTCTGACGATCAGTTGGGTGTCATAAATCCCATTGGTTACTCTAGCTTGTCGATTCCTGGCTTGAGTCTTGAAGAGAGTCTGGATGTCTCGGTGTTTGTTTTATTTTGATTTGTATCAGTAAAGTTAGGTGTTTATTTCTGGGACTTATATCTTGGATACACATATATGCCACATACACATATGACCATCCATACACACTTATATACATAGATCCTCCCCCACAACACACACACACACACACACACACACACACACACACACACACACACACACACACATATATATATATATATATATATATATATATATATATATATAGTATACGTGTCAATGTCGGAGAACTCTGAATTCTAAACTTGGTTCACTTCACCTGGATATATATATATATATATATATATATAGAAGGTGGACAAAATAATGGAATTACCTTGAAATTTCAAGCAAATTTATTTCACTATAGTTGAATGAGTGAGAGTGAGAAATACAATTATATATATATATATATATGTATATATATTTATATATTTATTAAATAAACCACATCACTTGACAAACACAAGAAGCGTCGAAACAAAATAGCTACTTTTGTAGTCATATTGTAACATATCCATGTTATAATTTCTGAATAAATATTATTAGCTCTACTTTGTATTGAGCACTTTTTTAAAAATAGTGTTTTTTTTTTTTTTTTGGGACGAGGAATATTATTCCACCCATACTTATATATATATATATATATATATATATATATAAAGGGAGAGAGAGAAATATATATATATATATAGAGAGAGAGAGATGAATATATATATGTGTGTGTGTGTATGTGTGTGTGTGTGTGTGTGTGTGTGTGTGTGTAAAGAGAGAGAGAGAGAGAGAACGATGAATAAGAAAATAAGAGAGGAAAAACAATGCGAGGAAGAAAATATATAAATGAGAAAAGGCTCATATGAAGAGAGAAAAAAAGAGAGAAAAGAAAGGAAGTAAGACAGTGAAAATGAAGAAAAAAGAAAAGTAAAGTAAGAATAAGAGGAAATAGAGAGAGAGTGAAAGAGAGAGAGACAGAGGAAGAGAGAGAAAAGAAAAAGTGAAAAAAAAAATGAGAATAAAGTGAGAGTAAAAGTATATAAAAGAAAATGCGACCAAGAAAAAGAAGGGTAGATCATGAGTAAAAATTGCAGGAGAAAAGAGAAATTAATGAGAAGGATAGAAGAAAATGAGAGAGAGAGAGAGGGAGAGAGAGAGAGAGAGGCGGGAAGAGAGAAAGAAGAGAGAGAGAAAGAATAACAATAAAAACAAGAGTGAAAAAATGGAATTGGGATAAGAGAAATAGAAAAAGAATATAAGAAAGAAGAGGGTAAATAAATAGAAAACGAAAGAAAAAGAAAGAAAATAATGCAAGAAAGACAGAGAGAGAGAGAGAGAGAGAGAGAGAGAGAGTATGTGTGCTAGAAAAAATAAGAGTGGGAGAGGAAACAAAGAACAAGAGCGACAAGAAAAGAAATAGTGGAAAAAAAAAAAAAAATGGAAGAGAAAGGAACGAAAACTTGTTTTTTGTGGGTGGGGTTCGGTAACGGGTGAGGATTGACAGCCACTGGGTGGAGGAAAAGGGAAATCAGTGGCTGACCAAAGAAAAAAAATGGAGAAAAAATGATCAACAATTGTGGCAATTTAACAAGTAAGAATGCAGGTTAAAAAAAGCAGCCAAGTCCCCTATTAACTGAAGTAGCAAGGCATACAATGGGCTAATTATTGGATGATCATTGTAACACACACACACACACACACACACACGCACACACACGCACACACACACACACATTTATATAGACACATAGACACTATTAACATAAAAACATATATACAAAACCAGACGGAAATGTGAATAACTTGATATATGGTTTAGATGTAGAGAAACTGTAATCGATTAATATATCGTAACGAGGAAACTTAGATCAATACAATATGGTAATAGATAGGTCGGCAAATTTTTAAGTTTTGGACAGACTGGTATTTAGCTTAAATAAGTATGGCACAAGGCCGGATCTTTACAGGGCAACTAGTTGGCATGAACCTCAATCTCGACAGTACGTAAGAGTTTGTGAATTCCTGTATTAAGAAAATTGCATTTAGATAGAAGAATTTAAGCGCTTCTCACTGGAAAAGTTGCGACTAATTAGCGAATTCGAACCTCATTGGGTGCCCCATATATCGGCCTTGTGCCACATCTAAGCTACGCTTAGAAAACCAGGATATATATAGACCGACACACATATACGAACCTGAGATACATATGAAATTGAGATAGATAAATAAATGCATATGAAATTTATATATATATATATATATATAATTTAGGCAAGGAAATAGTAGTTATAGAAAGATGTAAAAATTAAAATATGAGATATCATAGACATATATATGATATATATATATGAAAAACATATGCAAATAAATTATAGACACACACACACACACACAAACACACACACACACACATACATACATATATATATATATATATATATATATATATATATATATAGGTAATGATGTCAAGTACGTGAATGGCGAGTATAATCCAACAAAATATGCTTAATATATATATGTATATATATAAGAAAGAGACAAAGAAGTTTTGATAAGTAGCTAAGTAGATAGATTATTGATAGGTAATTTATTACATACACACATAAATATAAATAAATATCTGATATATTTATATCTATTTATGATTATATATATATATATATATATATATATATATATATATATATATCAGCTTGTCCATATCTACTTATCTTTATTCTGTTCCTATCTATCTGTCTATTTCAGTTTATTCATATCTATCTATCTATCTATCTATCTATCTATCTATCTATCTATCTATCTATAAATGCTGACCTGCTTATCGATGTATCTTAGCCATTCCTTGTTTATCACATTCTGCTCTAATATATGTAATTATTCAATTCACTCTAACTTGGTTCTCCGAAATCTATCCACCTCTCAGCCTGTCTCTCAGTTAGATAGTTTATCGATCGATTGATCGATATATATATATATATATGTCAACCTTTTTCCACTTCCCTGTCCTCAGTATATTATGTATTCTTCTATGTATAGAAGCTTGTTTGTATTTATTTATTCGAATAAGTTTAAATCTATCGACGTCATTATCTATTTCAGTCTTGCGGTATTTACATATTGTTATTTATAAGATGTTGGTACAAATGAGGTTGAAACTAGCTGATTGGTAATACACACACACACACACACACACACACACACACACACACACACACATATATATGTATATATATATATATATATATATATAACTCTGTGTGTGTGAGTGTGTCTGATAACAAATAAGAAAACGTTTAGCAATCTTTTACTGTGTCTATGTCAAAGGTTTAATAAAAGGGAAACGTTAGATTGATAAACGTTTCCTATTTGTTCTTTATCTTATTATTTTGATGGATTCAGATCAATATTTGATCCCAATTATTATATATAGAGATTTTATTGAAGTTACAATACCATGCTTGTCTTGGTAACTTATTCATGAAGATGATCTTAGAAAAGGTTGAAAGTACTTGGTCAAATCATGAAAAACTCCATCTGCCTTCCTTGATGGATTTCATCTCAACATCAAGAAACTGATTCGACCACTGAAAAGAGTCAGGATAAATATAAGCAGGAGGAATATGTCTATATATTTGTTCGAATGAAAGTATTCTGTCTGTATATATATATATATATATGTATATATATATGTATATATATATATATATATATATATATGTATATATATATATATATACAGTAATGTGCAAACATTTTAGGACAAGAACTATTTTATGTTTTATGAGGCATATTGACAGAAAATAAACAATTTAATTCAAGTAATTTTATTTGATTTACTCAACAAATGCTTTAACAAGAAAAAAAATACTTGTTACAAAAAAAAAAATTAATATTTACTATAATAGTCTTTTGCTTTGATTACAGCCTTCATTCTGTCGGGCATTGACATCGCAAGCTTCTTCCATGTATCTAATGGTATCTCCTGCCAAGCAGCTTGTATTTGTTCCCAAAGTGTGTCTTGCGAAGTAACATTAGATTTATCAATTTTTTTTATCTGAAATATCCCATAGATGTTCAACAGAGTAGTTTCAAAATAACTTGTTTAATGGAAAAATGAAATATAACTTCTTATTATTAGATTTCTTTTACACCTAGTTTTAAATAATCAATATTTATTAGCAATTTACTTGGCTTTTCACCCTGTATTTGAATTTCAGTGAGGTTTTTAGGAAAATCACCCCTGTCCTAATACTTTTGCACACTACCGGTAGCGTGCAAAAGTGTTAGGACAGGGGTGATTTTAAATTTTTTTTTGATGCCTCATAAAAGATAAAATAGTTCTTGTCCTAATACTTTTGCACAGTACTGCATATATATATATATATATATATATATATATATATATATATATATATAAACTTATTTATAAATGGAACTTTGTCTGTGTGTGTGTCAGTGTGTCTGTGTGTGTGTATACGTTACCTATAGACTCCGAAACGGCTGAACCGATTTTCTTGTAAATTTATACAGTTGTACTATAAGCATCTGCGAGTGTTCTTAGCTAGGTTTTGTGTCGAGGTACCCCCAATAAATATCGAAAATCAATAATCGAACAAAATCGGGTTATAGAAGGAGGGTGGTCTGATTTTAATCAAAATTGATACACTCATAGAAAAAGACATAAGAAACGATATTCAGAAGTTTCAAGGTTGCAGTTCTTACAATAGCGCAGAAAATATGATATCGATACCAGGAAATCAAAATTTGACTTACATCCATTCATTTTTCTTTCAATCTACGGTTTCGCTTTATCGCCCGGTTCACACTCCACCTATGTCTATTGAACAAGTTAAGAGGCTCATCCCTTGTTCCCTGTTTAGGATGTGGTTTCCGGCTTTCTCTTTTCCAATCTTCTCACTTTGTTTTGTTTTTTCAAGTGGAGTAGATAGATCTATCTATCGCCCGGTTCACACTCCACCCATATCTATTGAACAGGTTAAGAGGCTCATCCCTTGTTCCCTGTTTAGGATATGGTATCCGGCTTTCTCTTTCCCGATCTTTTCACTATTACGTAGCCCCCTGCACATCAGTGGCGTTACCGCCTTGCTCGGGGTGATACGATTAAAAAAAAAAACTGGAAACAACTATTGCTTTTTAGTCTTTCGTGCCAACATCCAAAGAGTCTGAGCTCCAGGACCATGGATTAGTTTTAAAGCTTTCATTACACCCGAGCAACGCCGGGCTATACTGCTAGTATATATATATATATATATATATATATATATATATATGTTACAGAAAAGTTCTAAGCCCAACCTACTCCCTAAAAGAAATGACCAAATAACCAAATGACAGAAATTAATGGATAGTGCATCCTCTTGGACACGTAATAAGGAAGGAGGGCTTGAATCTAATACTCACAGGAGGGATAGAGGAGAACAACTTGATGAGCTTGAGGAAGTGAATGGCGGAGTTGTGTTTGGGAGAGCCATCAAGAGAACAAGTATTGAGTGTGACTAGGAACAAGGGCAAGTGGAAGTCGATGATTGCCTATGTCCAGAAGGGAGACGACACAGGAAGTACAACCAGCCAGAGCCAAGATCTTTAAAATAACCCCCTGTACACACACACACACACACACACACACAAAAAACTGAATATTCATATATATATATATATATATATATATATATATATATATATATATATTGTTTGTTTACATTGTGTATACAACACACCAAAATCTGCCTTCATCCACTGTGCGCCAATAAGTTAGAGGTAGACGCTTCGACTGATAACGAATCGGTCCGGTTTCAATATTAGCTGAAAGCACTCGTATGTTTACTCTTTCTGATGAGCTGCGAAACAGGACTGTCTGTTGATGACTACATTGATGTAAATTAATAAATACACATATGAGGAGAGTGCACATATGCATATTATTATTATTATTCAGATGTAAATAAAACAGTGCTCAGTATATGAATACAGCTGTGTGATAAATATATATTAATAAATATGCATATTATCCTAGGTCTATGGCACGACTCAGAGTTTCATGCGTTATGCAATCATCAGGTGCATATTTAAAATTGACAGTCGAGAGTTCTTTATATATATATATTTTTTTGTATGGTAATTTCTATGTGAAAATTAAAAGGTCAGAGTTTCCTTCTTACCCGAAAAAAAATTAGTGCAATTTTGTCCCTTATAAGCACTATACACTTTATCTCTAATCAAGAACCTGTCAAGAACATATTGGAGTAGATAGACTAAACTATCGACCGGTTCACACTCCACCCATGTCTATTTAACAGGTGAATGGGGCTCATCCCTTGTTCCCTGTTTAGGATGTGGTTTCCGGCTTTCTCTTTTCCAATATTTTCACTCTTATGTAGCCCCCTGCGCATCAGTGGCGTTACCGCTTTGCTCGCGGTGATATGATTAATATATATATATATATATATATATATATATATATATATATATATCCAAATGAATAAGGAACAAAAATATTTACAACGTTCAAAACATTAATTTATAACAGTGCTCAATATAGAAATAGAGCAGTGAATATTTATTATAAATTATATTTTAGAACTAGTCTAAACTATAATCTACAAAAGTGTACATTTTGTTTAGACATTGAAAGAACATCGTTTCATCAGGTAGTAAACTTTATTTTTTGGAAAGAGATGGAAATTCACTTCTTTTTATTGGCGAAATTCTTTTTTGTGTACGAGGTAAAGGGGGTAGGAAAAATGAAAAACCGGAATGGGGGATCATAAAAATGACACAGAGGTATCTCTCCCTCTCTTTCTCTCTCTCTCTCTCTCTCTCTATATATATATATATATATATATATATGTACGCATCGCATATAGTCATCCGTAGACAGATCTGTATCTGTGACAGATCAGTTATATATATATATAACAGATCTGTCTACGGATGACTATATATATATATATATATATAGTCATCCGTAGACAGATCTGTTTCGCTGTATCACAGCTCATCAGTACGGTTAGACTCCGATTGCTTTTAACCCAGGATTGAAACCCGACCGAGTAGGCGTCAGTCGGCGATTCTACCTTTGGGCTATGGGCCCTCGGTAGAAGAAGGCAGACTTTTTAGAGTGTATATTGTCATTATACTCGCCCAATAGCCAGATTGCTCTAATCCATTACTGAATGAGCGATGCGTACATATATATATATATTATATATATATATATATATATATATATATATACATTACTGAAAATGTTTAAAGGTGTGGCCGAAAGAGCTCGGGACAATACACACTACGCAAATTTACTTTTTTTTTACTTCTTTACCTCCAACCAAACTGATGTAAAAATATTAAGAAAAACCAGATAAACAGTTCATCAGATATTTCTTGTCTGTCATATTCAACGAAACATGTTTGAAAGAATGTTTATTGACCAAATATACATTATATTCTGACATATGTAACATAGAATGATGATAATCAACGCAAACTGACTTCGTTAGTCGAATGCCCGCAAATAAACATTTAGGTAATAAATGTATCAACCTGTGTATTGTATATCATTGGCTCACCCAATTCACCCATTAAGTCCTATTCATTTTTTACGAACAACTAATGTCTATTTCGGAGTTGTGTTTGTGTCTCAGTAATTGTCGGGTCTGTGGGCTTTGCCTTCCTGTAAACATGTGTCAGTCGCAGTAAATGCAGCAGTAATATTAGAGTTTGCCAGCAGCAGTAGTAACCACATTGATCATAATAAAGTTGCCGACAGCCTACAGCACGGTTGAGATAGTTGCGTTTCTCCCGTTGGCGCCAAAAGTCGTTGTTCGATCCGAATTAAGAGTCGGGGTTTTCGAATGCTGATTTTCAAAGCACTCTTCCCGATTGACAGATTCTTGCAACATACCATTCTACTCAGATCTCTCTACTTTTTGCACGAAAAAGTAAATATCAGCTTACGGCCACATCACGCTGAAACTCTAGTTCTTGTACGTCACCGAAGTTAAGCAACGTCGAACCTCGTCAATACTTTAATCGGGTGACCGCATAGGAATACTAGATGCTGTAAGCTTGGATGTGCAGATGGTGTAATGAATAATGGCACGGAATTGTTAATCGGAGTGCCGAATTTCAATTCCAGTTGGGTTCATTATGTTCACTTAAGCGCAAATAAGACTTGAACCAATAAATCATAATTATGTAAAAAGAGAAATTTAATAAAAAGAAAATTATGTACAAAATATTTGGATTTCAGCTTTAAATATCCTACAGAGGTGATGATGTACCGTTAAAAAACAACCATAAACAACCAAAACAAACTATAAATTCACAATAATAATAATAATAATAATAATAATAATAATAACATATTTATCTGCAAGAATTCTCCGAAACGTTTTGAAGAGTCTTGTTTACACCATACCTCAAGAACGTAAATTCCATTCTTGTTTTTTTCAGTTTTTAATACACACACACACACACACACACACACACACACACACACACACATATATATATATATATATATATATATATATATATATATATATATATATTGCATTAAAAATGACTGACAAGATAAATAAAAAGCTTAATCGCAATACCTTGTCAGCCATCTTTGACAAAACATGTATAAAAGATGAACTACTGCCCATTTATATATACATATATATATATAAATCCATTTAGAAGTCAGTCAGTAAGGTCTACATTATATATGTATTGAGCAGTTTTTCATACAACTATATACTGGCTTAATTTAATTCTGACCAATATCTGGTTGATAATCATATATATATATATATATATAATAAATAATTATATTATAAATAATTATAGACGTATTTGTAGATTCAATAGATACGTAAATAAAACAGACAGAAAACTTCAGAACACATGCGCACTTGTATATAAAAACACATATGGCACATATTTATAAATACATATATTTGGAAAGCACAAATTAACATAATGAGGGTGTGTTAGAGATTAGGGGAGACTTTCACGCATTCGATCCTGAGCTGCAACCGCTTGATAACGGTTTATTATATAAGCATCACTAATAGCACTTTTATTTTCCGTAATAATGGCAATAATCATATTATTACTACATTTTGCTACTAATAATAAATGACATCATAAATTAGCTTTGCTAACCAAACGATTCATGATTTAATAAAATTTTAAACCTTTCTGTGGTTATTTAATGTCGAAATTAGTCTTTATATTTTTATGAGTTTATATATTTTGATTTGGTTCAGGGATAGGTAAATATTGTTTGTCTATATTTAAATTTGTACGCATTTACTTGCTTTCGGGATAGGTAAATTATTTGTCGTTTATATTTGAGTTCGTAAACAATCATTTACTTGATTCGAGGATAGGTAAAATATTATTTGTTTATATTTGAATCTGTGAACATTTCTTTCAATAAAAGGTAGGTATCGAGTGTTTGTATTTGAGTTTATAAGCATTTACTTAATGGATGGCCTCTTATTTTTTTTTGGGGTGGTGGGGGAGGCGCAGTCTGCATAATGTCCAACCCCACCCCAACATGACATGCTTGGAACGATAAAAATATTGAGGAGAGTGTGATTTGATAAGAATTGCTGCTTTTATATCTCTCCAAAGACGACTACCGAATGCTAAAGGTGTGAAGAAACAATGATGATGACGATGATGATGATTCCAGGCAGCAGTTCAAGTTGAACCCTCTTGTGGTTGGCACACGCGGGTGTATTTCCAGGAATATTTTTGTTTCTAAGACGCGTTGGAAATACCTAGTGCCATTATGAGTTCGGAGGTGACAGTAGTACTTAGAACAGCCCATTGCCTTGGAAGTGTCTTGCTGCTCGGTGGGTAGGTGCTGCCAAATGATCCTCATAAACCGGCCGAAATATTTATATCTAATGATATCAAATATTATTATTATTATTATTATTATTGATAATAATTATAATGACAACAACCAGCCCACAGACTTTTCTCTGACAAACAGTATGGTTTCCGCTTCACCAGGTCTACTGCTGATAAGCCCACGACCATCATTGAGTATATATACCAGGCCCTCGACAAGAACGGAGAACCTGAACTGTTGCCCTTGACATCTCCAAAGCGTTTGACAGAGTCTGGCATGCTGGCCTTCTATGCAAGCTGTGGAGCTACGGTATAACTGGGCAATTGTTTGACCTAATCCAGTCATTCCTTTCAAATCGTACAATGAAGGTAGTATTGAACGGACAAGACTCCCAATACTATCACACGAACGCGGGTGTCCCTCAAGGCTTTATTCTAGGTCCTACGCTTTTCTTTATCTGTATTAACGATCTCCCCGATGTAATAAGATCCCAAGTAGGCATATACGCTGACGACACTACGCTTTACTCTCGCCTCGATCAAAAATCTGCCGAGGCTGACCAAGCAAACCTCGCTGTCGAGCTTGAAAAAGACCTCCAATCCGTGGAGGACTGGGGTAAGAAATGGCTCGTAAATGTTAATGCTTCCAAAACGAAGATGCTATCTATTAACCATTACAGACAATCGTTCCACCCGCCCATTAGCATGGATCAGGCTAGTCTCCCTGAAAGTAAAACACTGCGCCTCCCCGGATTAACTCTCACATCAGACCTCAAATAGAATAACTATATAGAATCCATAGCTAAATCCGCTGCTAAGAAGGTCGGTTCTCTGTGCATGGCCAGGAAGTTTTTCCCGTCTGAAACAATCCTGCACATATACAAATCTATCATCCGCCCGTGCATTGAATATTGTTGCCATATCTGGTCGGGTGCTCCTGCTATCCACATAGGGGTCTTTAACAAAACCAACGAAGAATCTGTAATGTGATCGATCCCGACTTGGCAACTAGAATACAGTCGCTTTCTCATCGAAGCAGTGTGGCTTCCCTGTGTCTCTTCTACAAATACTTTCACGGCTTCTGCTCCGATGAACTTAGCTCACTGGTACCCTCTTTACATGAATTCCCTCGAGCCACAAGATTAGCAACTAGGTCTCACCCTTTTACTGTGAAACTGATAAATTGTAAATGCAAATTCTACTCCATCAGCTTCTTTTCTCACACTTCCTGCCTGTGGAATTCCCTTCTGCTTACTTGCTTTCCCGACAGCTACAATCTTCAAGAATTCAAATGTAAAGTCAATAGTCATCTCTTGTCTCACTAACTTGCATCCTCACTCTCATACTCTTTTCTCCGTCCACCCCACTCTGATCAGTATTCTCTTTCTTTTCATACCCTCTTCCTGACACGCCCTATAACCTGTCACTCTTTCTCATAACATTACTCTTATGTAACCCCCTCCAAAACAGTGGCAGTAAAATGCCTTGGTTGGGGCCACACGATTATAAAAAAAAATGTAAACAAACACTGGTATGAACATCACCCAAAACTGGTTACAGAAATAGAAGATGTCACCATTCTATGGGATTGCACCATCAACACGGACATAAAAATTGAAGCAAATAGGCCGGATATTATTGTTAAAAACCAGAAAAAAAAACTTGCCTATTAATTGATATGGCTTGTCCAGCAGATTGTAACATAGCAACCAAGGAATTCGAAAAACCATCAAAATATAAAAATCTGGAAATTGAAATAGAAAAATGTGGAAATTGAAAACAAAAATCGTACCAGTAATAGCAAGTACACTTGGAATGATAAAAAATGGAACAAAACAACACACTGAAATAATCCTTGGAGACCCCAGCTTAAAAGATATACAAAAAATTGTCTTATTAAGTACAGTCCACACATTAAGGAGAACTTTGTGTATGTAACGCTAGGGATGTTATGGGAGATAGAAAAAACATGAAATGTAGCCATAACAACTCGTCACAATCTGCAAAAATAGCAAAAATTGAATTATTATTAAAAATATTAATAATATTAATAGTAATTTCCAAAAATCATGCTAATGGCTACTACTAACAACTTACGGAGATTTTTCTCCATACAGTGACCATAATAGCATATTTTTCTCTCTCATTTTTTTAAGCATTTGTCTCTTCGTCTATGGCTATCACTTGTGAGCAACATATATTACATAAAGCAAAAACAAAATACAACAATAACTGCAGCAGCCACAACAATAATAATAACAATAATAAAGTGTAATTAGTAATAAATGAAGCCAACAAATTCAAAAGGGAATTTAAAATGGCTGAAGAAGTGCAAATACAACTACAGCAGCGGCAAAGAATCTAAAAAGAGAAGCAAAATCAAATGCACTCTACCAAATGCAAAAACGATGAAAATATAAGCCTCTTCATAGTTGATACTCTGCCCGCAACAAACAAATTGATGAAGACAAACTCCGTATCCATCATTGGTTACGAAGTGCAAGGATAAAAACTTAAAACGAAGGTCTTATTTTTGCTGTACAGGACCAACTAGAAATTACTAAGCACAAGTACTGAAAAATTGTGTTAACCCCCAAATGCAGATTCTGTGATTAATATCCAGAAATAACTGACCATCTTGTATCAGGTCGCAGAGTGTTAGCACCAAATAATTATAAAATTCGGCTTGACAGAGTGAGGCATTAGCTGCACTGGAAAATATGCAACTTTTATGGGAGGAAACACCATCTATGAACACCACCCAGACCCAGTTACAAAGATAGGCCCTTTAACAATTTTATGAGATTTTCACTTAGGCACAAATACCATTTGGAAAGGTACTAATCCATTTCTTTTTCCTCCAGTTATGGGTTGAATAGCAGAACAGATTGGGTTCTATAGCCTTAGGTGGCAACCAGTCTACAACAGTAAGTAATAGTAACCTAATTTTCTGCTTCGTCAGTCATGCCTCGAAAGAGATTAGATCGGCCAAGTGTGTATAACATACGGCAATTAACCGATTGGCAATAAACAAACAGAATAATCAAAGCTAATCGCGCAGACATCGTGATCAAAGACCACAAAAGCAGAATGTGCTTTCTTATTGTCTCTGCAGATTGAGATGTATCATTGAAAAACTTTAAAAAACTATGAAAATACAATGATCTTGAAGTGAAGCTCTTACAAATGTGGCTCTTCAATAATTTCATTTAAAGTTCGAGCTCTCGGATAAACTGGAAAAGGAGCCGTTAAACTTATTGAAGGGATTCTTGGTAGCTCATGTCTTAAAGAAATACACAAAATTGTACTCACAAGTACAGCACAGCTCACATATTACGAGAAGTTTTAGTGAGGTGAAATATATGTAATCCTATCTAAAAAAAAATTTTTTTTCAAAAATGATCAGTTGAAAATATCAGGAAAGTATTTCTGACCTTAATTCTCTGGTTGGGACTCGGAAGGAAATGGGTATAGGATAGAAACCTAAGGAAATAATAATAATAATAGATCTACAAATTTATCACTGATTGTAGAGAACCCCGCCTCTTTGCATCTTTTTATGAATTCTGATAGTTGCTGTCCTTTGCAATCTCTTGATATTTGAGGGCAACTCGTCCTAGGCAAAAAGCAAAAAAGTCATCATTATTATTATATTCGGATTTCTGCTATGGCTACACTACCTACCAAGTCTTCGGGAAGACCTAATACAGGTAGTGGTCCGTTGTTTTGGCTATATTTCCTGATTTGTTTTTCTACCTCCCATAAAGCACTATTGTTACATGTACTAAGTTCTTCTTAGTGTGTGAGCTGTACTTATCAAGATAATGTTTTGTATATCTATTAAGCTGGAATATCCAGGGATTTGTTTCAATGTGTTGTTGTGTTCCTTTATTTTCTCATTCCAAGCGCACCTACTATGATTGGTACTATTCATATTTTAAAGTTCCTTCTTCTTCTTCTTCTTCTTCTTCTTCTTCTTCTTAATAATAATAATAATAATAATAATAATTGAATTTGGTGTCTCTTCATGTTCAGTGAAAACCAGCTTTTTCTATTGATGTGATACAGAATGAATACAACCGGTAAGAATATTACAGAGTGCATTACAGACTTAAGGGACTGATTGTTATTAAACTGACATGTAGTAGAAGTAACTAGAGAGCGTTTGTGTAAATATTCAGATTATTATTATCATTATTATTATTATTATTATTATTATTATTATTAGTAGTAGTAGTAGTAGTAGTTGTAGTAAAAGTAGTATTACTATAGATGTAAAGCACTGGCATTTCCTCAGATAAATATCGGACCATTTCTTTTTGATTGCGAAGACAGACAAAAGAAAGTAATATCAAAGGTGCGGTTTGGAAAGAAAGAAAAGATACAGGATCCGATGCCGCTCTCGTGTCTTTAGCGTCTGCTTCAGTGAAATAAAAAACCGTGTCAATCTTTTCATTTGTATCCCCTTACTTCTTTAAATAATGACCCACATTCATAATTATGGTTGTTATGACAATATTTGGTTAAAGTATTTAAATTCAAATATTTAAACATGCATTAATAGAATTTCCACATTTTTTTTTATAGTCATGGGACTCATCAGTTTATTTAGTCAGTAATTTTATAATTAAGATTCATTAGAAAGTTTAAATAGAAACACTGCTAGTATTTGTCTATACTTCTGAGATGAAGTAGTATTTACATTATTTACACGGTTCGGACTGTTGTCTTGGGCCTTGTTGTCCTCAAAGACACATGGCCTATTGGATATAGACGTTGGTTAGTTCCAGTGACAACAAAAAGTTGTGAGTTCAATACCTGGCTACAGCAGTCGTGAACAAATAACTTAGAGAGTTACAAAGGAAGATAACTATACGGCAATCGAAAGTGGCATCGCATATGGCTGAAGAAGGCCTGAGCGTACAACGGTCGAAACGTCATAAACATGACCATAAAGATAAGGACAACAGTCCGAACAGTGTAAATAAAAAATACTAGTTATTATTATTATTATTATTATTATTATTATTGTAGTAGTAGTAATATTGTTATTATTATTAGTAGTACTAGTTGTAGTAGTATGAAATAGCTTTTGATCTCGTACAACTGAAAAATAATGTTGCTGGGCTGTCTCCAAACCACGTTTGATTTCTTTGGAGATTTAAGAAGACAAAATTTCCTGTTGATGACCGACACATACTTTTGCTGTAGAGATGTGCAAGAAGAGGAATCATTATTATTGTTATGTCGTAATACTACTACTACTACTACTAATAATAATAATGATATCTAGACGACATTATTGTCGAAAACATTTAGAATGCGTAAGGGAGACTTGTTGATTCTCTATCTCCAGTGTAAGTCACTGATTTCTATTGAAGAGTAAACTAAATGAATAATGATAATAATAATAATAATAATAATAATAATAATAATAGAAGAAGAAGAAGAAGAAGAAGAAGAAGAAGAAGAAGAAGAAGAAGAAGAATACTTTTTTGTTTTCTCAAGACGTAGAGAGGAACTAAAATATTGTAAAAACTCGAAGGAAAAATATCGGAATCTGGGGAGAGAAAAGGAGAAAATTATGGAATATGAAAATAATAGTCGTCCTTATCTTAAAAAAAATCGTGAATGGGGAATTGGAAATCAAATATACTGAAGAGACTTGTTGCCGCATGACCGCCAGTGAAATCTACTATTTCTACTGATGAGAGATAAAAACAGCGCTTATGACGGGGGTGATGATGTATTTCATTTTCGTAGCTATAGTAACGCATATAATAATAATAATAATAATAATAATAATAATAATAATAATAATAATAATATCTCATCAAGTATGGTATCACCAAAGTACCCAAATCTATCTATTTCATAATCTTTATTACCTCAATCTTTATTACCTCTACGATTAAAAAATTAAAAAAAAAACATTAGAAATAGAAATCAAGATTGGGTAATATTTAATGGTCCCCACATTCAGTAGGAGCAACGGCATTAACGGTGGGAGCCACAGTAGGTATTGTAATAAATCTTGTAATGATAGTGACAGTTGCGAGGGGAGTAATAACGAATGCAGTCGTATGGTGACGTTATTGATAAGAACGGCATTAGTAGCAGTCGTGTTAGTCATTTCTGTAGCAATATTAAAGACATAAACGACACTGATAATAATTGGTCGTCAATAAGTTTTCTTTATTGACATGAGCCTGCTCTTATTCGCATTAGTACAACAAGCACAAGGAAAGCAGACGGTAGCCGTAAGTATCCGCGCATGCGTGTGGAGACATGCTTAGCGTATGCCAGTTTAAATGAGATAACAGTGCACATTGCAGTATGACACAGCAATGGCAATAATAATAATAATAATAATAATGATAACAATGATAATAATAATGTCTTTAAGAAATAAAATTGCTAAAGTTTCTAAAATTTAATGAAAAAACTGAGAGAAGACGAGAGTATCTAAAACAAAGGGTCGTCAGGGGGATATTGAAAGGGATCAATATTTAAAGAAACTTGCTGTCACAGTGTTCAACAATTATCGCAAGACATCTAGTGTAAATATGGATATAATAATAATAATAATAATAATAATAATAATAATTTTAAATTCGTCTATCATCCGGTTCACATTCATCCTTGGGCTTTTGAACAGGAGTAGAGGTTTAACTCTTGTTATCTGTTTAGGATTGTGTTTCCAGTTCATTATCCTAAAGTATTCGCCTTCTCTATCATTCTCAGTAACTCATCGAATTTTAGTGGCATTGGTTGTTGTGAAATTATTAAAATAATAATAATAATAATAATAATAATAATTATAATTATAATAATAATAATATACCCTGATATCCCTGAAAATTTCACGAATTTTCTGTTTGAATTTTCAGAAGATTCTTCATTCTGAAGTTAAACATTAAATAATGTCATTGCGAGTTCCACGATTATAAAATGTCTGCGGAAATGTCCCAATTGCATCGCTAAGTATTTGAGCTTAGCAACTTTAACAAATTTATTATAACACATATATGAAGGCGTTTCATTAATTAAAGAAGTAATAGAAGATTCATTATTGATTTAATTGAAGCAGACGCTTAAATGAGTGTCATCGTCTCTTATAGGCTCCTTCTTTTAAGTTATTTGTTTATTTTAAACCCCTCTTTCCGGGCTTTTCTTTTCGACACGTTTATTCCATTCCGTGACTTTCTTTATTTGTTTATTTCTTTTCAATCCTCTTTTTCCATTTTTTTATTGTTTCTTTTTAACCCCTTCTTTCCATACCTTTCTTTCTTTCTTTCTTTCTTTGGAAGTAAACAGCGTTTTCTATGTGTTTTATATCTTACCTCGCGATCAAAACAGTATGATCCATTATTTGCGAAGTATCGACATGGGCGTAACGTACATGCTAACTCATTAACTAACTCAGAAACTAAGAAACAAGCAAAATAATAATAATAATAATAAGAAGAAGAAGAAGAAGAAGAAGAAGAAAAAGAAGAAAAAAGAACATATATCATCAGAAATATTGCATGCCTTTAAAATGATAGATTTTCGACAAAGTCCGGTTCGCACTCCTTCCGGTCTTTTAAATAGGAGTAAAGATTTATCCCTTGTTTCCTGATTAAAATTAAGTAGTCAGTTCTTTCTAAAGTCTTCTCTTTCACTCACAGTTTCCCATTGTGTCTTAGTGGCATTTTACCTTTCCTGGGGTGAAATGATTAAAAAAAAAAACAAAACAAGCAAACAAGAAAAACAAGAAAACTGTGATAATTTAAAATTTGAAGTGTACGTATTGTGATCATGAAAAGAATGAAAGTAAGCCCGTTGTTGCGAGTGCAGTAGCCATCATAATTACTGAACTTCCGATATGGCAGGAGAAGAGTGGGGTCAATGTCAAGTTTGGACACTGACATAACACTGTACTGGGGGCTGTTCGTGTATAAAAAAGAGTTTTTAAATCATGATGAAAATATGCCACCTCAATTCACTGTCTGAGAATAAATAATACTTTGGTTCCAACTCCAGCAAAAATTGCTCTATTTAAAGATCAAATAATAATAATAATAATAATAATAATAATAATAATAATAAAAACACTGGTATGAACATCATCCAGCACCGGTTACAGAAATAGAAGATGTAACCATTCTATGGGATTACACCATCTACACAGACAGAAAAATTGAAGCAAACAGGCCAGACATTATTGTTAAAAACCAGAAGGAGAAAACTTGTCTATTAATTGATATGGCTTGTCCAGCGGATTGTAACATAGCAATCAAGGAATTTGAAAAACTGTCAAAATATAAAGACCTGGAAATTGAAATAGAAAAAATGTGGAAATTGAAAACAAGAGTTGTGCCAGTGATAGTAGGTGCACTTGGAATGATAAAAAATGGAACAAAACAACACATTGAAAGAATCCCTGGAAACCCCAGCTTAAGAGACATACAAAAAATTGTCTTATTAAGTACAGCCCACAAACTAAGAAAAACTTTATCTATGTAATGCTGAGGATGATAGGGAAGATAGAAAAACATGAAATGGAGCCATAACAACACGCCACTACCTGCCTTAGGTCTCCCCGCAGACTTGGTTGGTAGTGAGACCAAAGCAGAAATCGAAATATGATGAAAAATGACATAATAATAAAACCCAAAAAGAAAAAAACTGGCCTATTAATTGATATGGCTTGTCCAGCGGATTGTAACATAACAACCAAGGAATTCGAAAAAAAAAAAAAAAAAAACTATCCAAATATAAAGGCCGGGAAATTGAAATAGAAAAAATGTGGAAATTGAAAACAAGAATAGTACAAGTAATAGTAGGTGCTTGGAATGATAAAAAATGGAACAAAACAACACATTGAAAGAATCCCTGGGAACCCCAGCTTAAGAGATATCCAAAAAATGTCTCGTTAAGTACAGCCCACACACTAAGGACAACTTTGTCTAGGGATGTTAGGGGTGATAGAAAAACATGAACTGGAGCCATCGCAACACACAACGACCTGCCTTAGGTCTTTCAGCAGACTCGGTAGGTAGTGCGACCATAGCAGAAATAGAATTAAAATGAAAAATGACATAATAATAATAATAATAATAATAATAATAATAATAATAATAAAGATGAAAGCTTCTGTATGAACCTGACATGCCAAGTTGGCCAAGCCAAAAAATGGTTTATGACTTGTGATCTTAAATGGGAAACTGAATGTTTTATTATGGCAATACAAGACCAACTGATGCTTACAAGACTAAAATCAACAATGATGGCTCAAATCCCGCCTGCCGCTTACGCCATAAAGTGTGATGAAACTCTTGACTACATAGTATCAGAGTGCCCAATCTTTGCCGACAAAGAATACATTATTAGGTATGAGAGACTAGGAAAATATATTCATTGTTATATATGTTAGAACTATCGTACTGAGATCCCTCGTACATGGAACATACGTCACTCGAATGATATCATAAACGGTGATAGAGGGACTATACAGTAGAATTTCTCAAATCTTCAGACATGAAAATTGATTCAAATAGACCAGTCAATCAGTCAGTCAGTCACTCAATCAGTTAAGTGCCATACGTGATACACGCTTTGAAAAAGACATGAGTGATGGGCAGAAGATTATCCCACAGTAGGTTGCCATTGCTTTCTGCGGTAGACTGGTTGCCAGCCAAGGCTATAGAACCCAACCTGTCCTGTTATTTAACCCATAACTGAAGGGAGGAGACGGATTAATACCTTTCCCAAGGGTATTTGCGCGTATGTGAACGCAAGGAATTCAACTGGAATTCGAACTCAGTTCCCTGATTTGTCGTTCCGAGTCGATATCCACTGCACCTCAACGCACATCCAAATAAACAAGACATAGTTATAAAATATTTTTTTTTTAAAAGGAACATAACATATAATTTATATGAACTACCCACTGAATTCCAATGTTTCTAAAAAAGTAGATTTTCAAAATTTAAATTATAACAACCTGGAAATCGAAGTAAGATATGGAAACTTAAAACTACGATTATCCCTGTTGTGAGCATTGGGTACGTTAAAAGAAGCTATCAAAACTCGTGCGAGTAAAATTCCTGGACACATGAGCCCCTCAGAGCTACAAAAGATTATTTTGTTCAAAATTACGCATATCATCCGCAAAACCCTCTCCATCTAAACAAAATGTGCATAGATAACTCCCCTATAGAGTCTTTTTCACTTGTAGATCCCGGAGGAGACGTGGCAGCTTAAAATTACTCTTATGGCAAGATGATACCACCCTAGTACTACTACTACTACTACTACTACTACTACTACTAATAATAATAATAATAATATTCCATATGTATTTAAAAAAGAATTTCAAAAAATCAAATTATAAGGACCTGTAAATCGATCTAACAAATATGTGGAAACTTAAAACTGCGATTATCTCTGTTGTGGTTATGAGCATTGGGTACGATAAAGAAGGGTACCAAAAGTCAAGTGAGTAAAATTCCTGGATATGTGAGCCCCTCAGAGCTAAAAAGATTACTTTGTGCGAAACTGCGCATATCATCCGCAAAAGCCTCTCCATTTAAACGAAACGTCCCAAATGTGTAGTGACAACTCTCCTAAAGAGTCTTTTTCACACGTAGATCCTGGCGGAGACTTGGTGGGTAGGCACTTAAAATTACTGTCTGTCATGACGATAAAGCGGCATTTTCCCTCTCTCCCGAATCCCTCCCCACCATCTACAAGCTCAAGCCCATCAAGTATGTCTTGCTTTCTGTCACTCTTTCCTTCTATCCGTCCTCTGATTATTTGATTTTCCAAGCCCTCCTTCCTCATTGTGTCATGGAAATTTTGTCTGTCTATTCCTAATGCTAAGTATAAGTTTCCTTTTTCTTTGTATTTTTTCCAACACCTTGTGGTTGTTCCTATGCTCGGTCCTTGGTATGCTCAGCATCCTTCTGTGGAACTACATTTTTGCTTTGAGTCACTCCTTCATCTTTGAGGAAATCGTCCAGCATTCGCTGCCATATAGCAGGACAGATATCACATAACAGTCTAGTAGTCATTTCTTTGTTTTCAACAAATTATTCCTGTCTCTCAATACTCTGCTTATCTTTTGAAATGCATCCATGCCAATATGACTTCAGATCTTAGTGTTGCACTTATCATCATCTGTCCGAACACTTCGTAGGTATTTAAATTTCTGCACCTGTTTGATTTTGGTATCCCCGAGCTGTAGTTGGTAATTTGGGGTCCTCTTCTTGATGGTGAACCTATTCAGTGATTTTTAAGTTGTTTTCGTCTTCTCGCTTTCCTTCGCTAACTTCTGTAGGTGGTTCTCTATTTTCCTTTCCGTGTCTGCTATCAGCAGTGTCATCTGCGTATCTTATATTATTAAGATTGTGGCCTTCAATAACGAATCCCGCCAGGACTTCTAGCTCTCTCAGAATTGTTTCCCTGGACAGGTTGAATATATCCGGTGAGAAGACATATCCTTGTCTTACACCATTTTCTGTTTCTGTATTTCTGCTGAATTTATGTCCCGTCCGTATGCGAGCGTTTTGTACATTCACTGGTCAATCTATAAGTATTATAGTATCAAAACTGTTATGATGCCCTTCTACGAGGAATGCCCTATTTCTCTTGTTATATATAATTACCTGCATGGCTTTCGGGAGACGCAGTTAAAGCAAGCTACTAGTCAGGCAATAAGCAGCGTAACTGTACCGTTTGGACTTACTTATTTCTTTTTACTGATTACTAACAGTTACTTTGTATAGATGTTCTTGTTATACTAATACACTGTTTTGAACCTACCTTCTTGTTTCCGTGTCTTACTTCCTGCACAAACCGGTCACTACAAGTTTGCGACGAAGTTTCGACACAACAACTTCACAACAAAAATCAAATACAAATATTATGAACATGATCTATTCTTGGTAACAGAAAACGATGTAGCTACTGTTTTCCAAATTGATAAAGAAATTAAGACCAAACAGCAATGAAGAACCAGAAGAAAAAACTTGTCTGATAATCGACATGTCTGTTCTCGACGAGAGAAACACCACCGTAAAATCGCAGATAGCATCAAGATACAAGAGGTCTAGCAGATTGTTCTCTTCGGCACTACAGAAAAACCACTCTAAAGATTTAGAAATAGAAAATAAGACGACGACAATATCAGTGCTAATAGTCAAGAGTAAAATATACCAAGCAAATCCGCGAGAGCATCAAGATACAATTATATCCTTTGAAAGAATTACTAATATTCTTAAAAAATTTCCAAGCTGTATAGAATCAGAGTCTGAATTTCTGGGATCTCGAGTTATATACATTATTAGTCTTGAATATGTGTTGTGGTGCAGTGGATATCGACTCGGAATTAGAATTTGAAGAGCCAAGTTCGAATTTTAGTTGAATTTGTTGCATTCACTTACAAAAAACTTTTGGGAAAAACATGAATCATTCTCTTCTCCCTTCAGCTATGGGCTAAATAGCAGGGCAGATTGGGTTCTATAGCCATTGGTTAGCAATAAGTCTACTAAAGAAATTAATGGCAATCTACTACGAAAAAATATTTTGCCCAGTCAGTCATGTCTCTTTCGAGACATGATCACCCGAGCGTGTATCAAGTATAGCAGTTAACTGACTGAGTCTCTAATTGTTTGATATTAGATTTAAATTAAATAGAAGTAAAATTTCCACTTTTTCAATATATAGTGCGTCCAATAGAATTTGTTAACATTATTAAGATTTGCTTCAGCTCTGTACTTCAAACATCGCGCTTGAACAGTTTTTCTCTTCCACAATTACAATTAGATATGTCCTCTCATCGTTCGGTTCACACTTCTCCTCGTTTTTTTTTATTAACAGACGTCGAGGTTTATCCCATGTCTCTTGTTTAGGATTGGATTTATGGTTTCTTTTAAATTCTGCTTCAGCTATATTCACCTAACGTTTCTTCTTTTCTACGCTAAGTTCACGCAGTAAACCGCTACTTTGAGTGTCTCTCGGGTTTTGTATTAGGTGAACATTAGTAAAAAAAGAAAAAAAAAAGAAAAATGTCCAGCAAATTGTTCTCTCTAACACTACTCATATCGTCTAAACTATCGCCCGTTTCACACTCCACCCACGTCTATTGAACAGGTGAAGAGGCTCATCCCTTGTTTCCTGTTCAGGTTGTGGTTTCTGGTTTTTCTATTTTCCAATCTTTTCACTCTTACGTAGCCCCCTGCGCCTCAAGGGGTCGTCTAATAGCCTAGCTATTTTGCAAGCCTGCCTCATCACATATTTATCTTCGCCGCCGTTCTGACTATCCTTATCTCACGATAAAATCAAACCCGAAGTTTCAATTTTTGCGCATAAGACGAATTTGCACGGACATAAAATATTATTGGAAGCATGCCAATCATGGCCATCACGAGTCGCAGCTGAATCAAATTGCCAATAAAGCAGCTGAAAGGGAAAAAAGCCATCATTTTAGCCCAGATCAACTCACCGAGAAGCGTCATCAAAATTCTGAACCTTTAGTCATCATCTCACACCGAAATTTTACTGGCATTTCGAAAGTACTGCGCGGCAACTATCAATATATTTTGCCAAAATATCTGTGATTTAAGGTGATTTCATCTGTTCATCATTTCAAAGGAAAGAAAAACATTATAAAACATTATAGAAACTGTAACAAATACAAAAGATCGTATTGAAATTCGCCAGTGAGCAACCTGCTACGGGTTAATCTTCTGCCAAATCAGTCTTATATCTTTTGAGACATCAACACCCAAGCTTGTATCACGTATGACACTTAACAGACTGACATTTCCAAATAGTCATCACAGTTTCACACCAACAGTAATTGTTGGCATGTACTACAGAGATAGTAAACTATATCCAAGAGCAAGTCCTCTGATGGGGAAGTTTTAAAGAGCGTGAAAGCACTAGAAACAGTGAAAGAAATCTGAAAGTCCTGTTCATCATGTAACAACAGGAGCCAAGTCAATTCCGTCACAAATTTTTAAAAAAACACTACAAATTCTTCAGCAGGTGGCAATTGTACTGATTCCCATTTGATATACACCGCCGCCCCGCGTTCTAAACCTGACTTGATTTTTTTGGGTTGCGCAACGGAGAAATTAAACAAAAGATTTTATGGCTACAGGTATGATGTTTAACACCACAATACATTTAAGCGTTGAAGAGGATCACAATCGTAGTACTACGACTAGTAGTAATAATAATCATATGCGTGAGATACATTGTTTTTTTTTTTAACAAAATGAACAGTAGAAAATGAAGTCATTTCTGACTTTAGGTCTTTGGTTTGGTCCCAGAAGGAAATGTGTATACAACAGAAACCCAAGGAAATAACAATACTACTAATAATAACAACAACAAAAACTTTCAAAAAACGCAAATCTCTACCAAGGCAATACTGACATCATCTTAAGGGTTAGCAAAAGATGATTATTAAAATGAGAATAACTTCAATGAACTTGACCGCTCTTTTTTTTTTTTTGCTTTTTTTAAAAATCATATCACCCCAAGCAAGGCGGTAACGCCACTGATGTACAGGGGGCTACATAAGAGTGAGAAGATTAGAAAAGAGAAAACCGGAAACCGCATCCTAAACAGGAAACAAGGGATGAACCTCTTCACCTGTTAAATAGATGTGGGTGGAATGTGAACCGGGCGATAGTTTAGTCTATCTAATCCAATTTTTTGGATAATAAATATTAAATTTATATTATAAATAATAATATTTTCTTGAAAAATTAGTGCGTTCAGAAAATGTCATGACGTAAAGCAATCTAGGGGAGGTAATTCAGTATTTGGCAGGTGAAACATCTGAAAAATTAATAAAAAAAAACAAAAAACAAAAAAAAGAAAAGATTACCAAGAAACTTTATTTGTACTGGATCAAACCTAAAATCTAATCAGTCCGTGCCAATCATGAGGCCAGTCATTCTTGAAAGTTTCATCCGAATCCATCTAACGGGTCTTGAGATATCTTGGCAAACAAACAGGATGTTGTAGTATACAGGGGATCTGCTGTCTCTGTACTTTCTTTGTTTACCGGCATATCAAGTTCTTATGGGTTATTTACTGCCGAAATTCAGTTTTATTAAGAGAATTAGTTATTTCTTTTAAAAAGTGTAATGCTGATAATTTTCTTTACTATGAAAATGTATTGCTGAGATTTTTACAATAAAATATATCTTTATACTTTCATAGAGTTTTGATCCTAGTTTAAAGGTTAACTATTTGGCTATAATCGGGACTCTAGTAGGTGCTATCGTCCTGTGTCAGGTTTAACTTGAAAACAGCAACAATTAAAAGTGCTTTCATGCTCTTTAAAATTTCCCCATCAGAGGACTTGCTCTTGGGTATAGTTTACTATCTCTGTAGTACATGCCAACAATTAATTTTGGTGTGAAACTGTGATGACTATTTGGAAATGTCAGCCTGTTAAGTGCCATACGTGATACACGCTTGGGTGTTGATGTCTCGAAAGAGATATGACTGATTTGGCAGAAGATTTTCCCGTAGCAGGTTGCCATTAATTTCTGCGTTAGATTGGTTGCCAAAAAAGCTATAGAACCCAATCTGTCCTGTTATTTAACCCATAGCTGGAGGGAAGAGACGGATTAATACATTCCTCAAGGGTATCTGAGCGTAAGCGAATGCAATGAATTCAACTGGAATTCGAACTCGGCTCTCTGATTTCTCGTTCCGAGCCCATATCCACTTCACCAAGGTTTGTAATTGGCACATACTCTGTCCGACGAGGTTATTGGTTTTTGCATATCTTTTGATAGCTATGAACTAATGCATTAAATATGTTCAATTAATAAACATACAAACACAGTTGATGTAATACACTAAATGTTTTCCTTTTACATTTGTAAGTGACAAGGGCAAATCATGTCATCAACCTGTAAAAGCATAATAAAATGGGAAATGATAATAAAACATGTGAAAGCATGATAAACATGAGAAATCATGATAAACATGTGAAAGCATGATAAAAATGGGAAATCATGATAAAACATGTGAAAGCATGATAAAAATGGGAAATCATAAAAAAACATGAAAACATGATAAAAATGGGAAATCATGATAAAACATGTGAAAGCATGATAAAAATGGGAAATCATGAAAAAACATGTGAAAGCATAATAAAAATGGGAAATCATGATAAAACATGTGCAAGCATTAAAAAAATGTGAAATCATGATAAAACATGATAAAAATTGGAAATCATGATAAAACATGTGAAACCCTGATAAAAATGGGAAATCATAAAACACGTAAAAGCTTAATAAAATGGGAAATCATGGTAAAACATGTCAAAGTATGATAAAAATGAGAAGTCATGATAAAACATGTGAAAGTATGATAAAATGGGGAATTATTATAAAACATGTAAAAGCATGATAAAATGGGAAATCGTGATAAAACGTGTGAAAGCATGATACGAATTGTCATATTTCAAACGCCACAATGTTATGATAGAAGGTCAATGTTTGCTTAAATTTAAAAACCCTAACAGATTCAATTTTTAAAATGACCATTGATAGTATCATTGATATTCTGCCGTTAGACAACGCTCTTATTATTGGTCAATGCTGCACCTTTTTCATTCGCAACACCAATCTCATCAAATATTTCCTTTTGTCCAGGTTCCTGCTCTTGCGTTGTGCATTGTGGTGTAATAGATATCGTCTCGGAATGAGAAATCAGAGAACCAATTTCGAATTCCAGTTGAATTTGTCTCATTCATTTTCGCACAGATAGCCTTGGGAAAGGTATAAATCCATCTATTCTCCCTCCAGTTGTTGAGTGAATAGTAAGGCAGATTACGTTCTATAGCCTTAGTTGGCAACCAGTCCATCGCAGAAAGAAATGGCAACCTACTGCGTTAAAATTTCCTGCCCTAGTCAGTCATGTCTCGAAAAAGACATGATCAGTCAAACGTACGTGTATCCACTATGGCACTTAACTGACTGTTCATGCAAATTATTGTGACATTCTCACATCATATATCGTTGGGTATGTGATACGAAATTTGGTTTGGCAACAACTTGACGTCGTGGGCTGGGTTATTTGTATCACGACATTAATTTTCACAGATCTCTAGAGACCAACATACCAAACTTGGAGTATTTTTGACGGAAAAGTGAATTATACGTCTTTTCCTCTTGAGAAAGATTTTAGAACATAGACTGCATTAGCTACCTTTAATAGGATACTTTTACTGACTACTTATCAGTGTAGGAGAGAGAAAAAATGAGTTTGTGAGAAATTTCCAATACACGGGATATTTTTAAAGCTGATTTTTTCTTATTCTTATCTTGAAAATATTTTCATTTTTTTAAATGTTATTTTCAACTTCGTAATTTCCAATGTTGTGTTTCTGTCATTCCTCTTTGAAGATTCCAGTTGGGTTCATTACATTCACTTAATAGCAACTACTTTTCTACTCTCTGCTATTGGTTAAATAGCTATAATTGCTATTTAAATAATGTTGTGGTGCAGTGGATATCGGCTCGGAAAGAGAAATCGAGGAGCCGAGGTCGAATACAAGCTGAATTCGTTGCATTCACTTACACGCAAATACCTTTGGAAAAGGTAATAATCCGTATATTCCTTCCAGTTATGGGTTAAATAACAGGACAGATTGAGTTCTGTAGGCTTGGTTGGCAACCAGTCTACCGCAGAAAGCAATGGCAACCTACTGCGAGATAATTTTCTGCCCAGTCAGTCATATCTCTTTCGGGACATGATCGCTCAAGCGTGTATCACGTATGGCACTTAACTGACTGACTGAATTTAATATTCCCTCGTAATAATACTGAATTATTTATACAATCCCAAATTCAAATGCCAAGGCGTATTATTTTGAACTATTGTTCTCATCTTGGTTGATATAGATATTATTATAGACAGAATGTTTCGACGAAGTATCCCCTGGTAATGATCAGTTATCCGCTGATTGGCTGATATGGGATATCTGTTGATTACAGAGATATTTCCTCCTCGTGATATTAGTTATTTTTTTATGGCAATGACACTATGCCACTGTCCCGAAGGGCAACAGTGTTGTATATTAGGAGCCTTTTATATTCAATGTTGGATTTTTTTTGCATTTGGTTATAGTGGCAGGTGCATTGAACATAAAAGGCTTCAAGAACATACTGGTCCTAAGCATGTCGTTAAACTGCATCCGGCAGAAAGGCTTCTGATTAGAAGGTTGCGAGAAGCATAGAAACACCATTTAATTACTCTTGTTCTCAGGTCTACCTTGATTCGGAGTGGTAGCACCTGTTAGGGTCTCAGCTATGAGCAAATAGTTAAACCCCAAATTGGGATCAAAATACTATCAAAGTATAAAAATGCACTTTTATAGAAATATATGCATAAAAATAGACTTTTATAGAAAAATATATATTTTTGAAAGAAAAATATTACCAACAATACATTTTTGAAGAAATAATTATTACCATAACACATTTTTGAAGAAAAAATATTCTCAGCAAAACATTTTTGAATACAAAACTAGAAGACATTTTCAGTTTTCTAAAATAAAAAAGAATAAAAACAAAATTTTCAATAAAATTTGACTAAGTCAACCTTCTCAATATAACCGAACATTAAAAACAAACAACCTCAAAACCCCACGTTTTTGGCATTAAATAACCCACAGAGGTTGATATGCCGTTAAACAAAACTCAAACTGAAAAGCATACAACTAATATCTTTCGGGGCGGTGGTTAGTTTTATATATTGTCATCTAGTGGTCATGATTTCAATCCTTCGATCTTGTAGGAATTAAGGAGGAGCAAAACAATGATATCGCAAACTGATGCAGGAATTCAGGATGAACGAATGATATCCGATATCACAGAGACAAAATGTTCCAATGATCAAACATTATCAAATATCAGCCAATCAATGGACACCTTCTAATGACTTGTGGGTTCTTGGTCGAAACGTCGTATCTATAATAACATCTACGATTAAACAAATAATCCAAATTACTAAAAGAGTATTGACAGTTACTCATCTCAGAGCTGAAATACTAAATTAATCCAAAATGTGTTTATCTTTAAAAGCCACAATCAATCAATGCGTTTTTAAGGATTTATCATTATTCTTACCCAAGGAAATCATTATATATTAATCTGAGTCATCAGGAAGAGAATTTGGCTTCAACACCGTCTATATCAGCTACACAAAACTTATTCAAGTTGAGTGACATTATTAAAAAAACGAAACTATTTTTTTCTGGAAACGCCGCTTCAACATGTCAAATTATAAGTTTCCCCAATTGTTTCATATATTTAATATTTCATCGATTTCTAAAAACAAAAAACAAAAACAAAACATTATAGTTTCTCTCTCTTTCTCTTTCTCTCATTCTCTCAAGCACGAAAAATGAATATTGATAGCTTATATCACCAAGACAGACCTTTAGAACAGGGACAATTTGAACTTTTATTATAGGTTAATTTTTCTCATATAATAATGTGTTTTCATGATCCAAGGTACCTAAAGTTTCAGGGATGACATTTACGCTTTCTTTCTTTCTTTCTTTCTTTCTTTCTTTCGTTTATTTTTTCTTTCTTTCTCACATGCGAGCACAAAAAACAATACAAACAACAATAATGATAACTAATATCACTGATGGGGCACTCAGACTTGGTGTAGGGCTTAGCAAGCTTGTCTATCTAGATTAATTACAAAGGAATAGGAAGTAATTAATCTGTTCTTCACTGGGTCCTCCATATTTTCAGCCTTGCACCACGTCTAAGTCACGCGTAGTAAATCACTTTATCACTGGGAGGAAACACTATAGAGGAACAGTTATATATATAGTCATCAGCAGACAGATCTGTTTCGCTATATCACAGTATATCAGTACGGTTAGACATCCGATTGCTTTTATCCAGGATTAAAACCCGACCGAATTGATGTCAGTCGGCGATTCTACCTCTGAGCTATGGGCGCTCGGTAGAAGACTTGGTAATATATCATGTAAACACACGTCAGTAGCCATGAGTGCTCTAAAAGTAAATTTTTCATATCATTATATATATATATATATATATATATATATATATATATATAATGATATGTATGTATGTATATATATATATATATATATATATATATATATATATATATATAATGATATGAAAAATTTACTTTTAACTGATCGGCGTCTACTCCGCTATCCTGACTTCGGAGTTTCGTAAATGTATTAAATACGTTCACTTATCAAAAGCTTGTTCAGTTATATATATATATATATATATATATATATATATATATATATATATATATATATATTCAATCCACATATTGTTTTACTTTATTAAGCTTCAGAAGAAGAAAATAAAATGAAACATGTTAGATTAAAGACACTTTTTCTACCTGTTCTTCACTTATTCCAATTATACATATTATTACTCAATTATATATACCATTATTCATCTACATACAAACCTCCTTCGCTGTATCACATCTCACCACTTGTTTCCTGTTTAGGATTCGGTTTCCGGTTCCTTTCCAAGTTTTGTCCTTCTTTTTTACTTCCAGTAGTTTCTTCGTTCTTATTAGCATTATAACCTTGCTTGGGGTGAATTAAGTTTAAGAATATATATCAACAGAATAGTTCCATCAATCCAAGATTGTTTTGGATCTTTTTTATAAGTTAATATAGTTTTATTTCATTTATTTTATTATATATATATATATATATATATATAGTTATGTATCAGTTGTACATTGCGACACGGAATTAATCTCCATTCTGATTAACCAAAAGAAACACTCACATACATTCACAGCAAACCAAATATTTTTGTCATTTAAATGTAAATCATCTGCACAACTAACATCAACATTGCCTGATGATGAGAATCTATCTCGAAACATGGAAATTTCCGTGTCACAATGTATGATTGATACATAACTATATAATTATATTAAGCTTTATAATACTCATTATATTGAGCACTGTTTATAATAAAATAAATGACAGAGCACTCAAAATAAAAAAAAAACCTTGAGTCCTCTTCACCTGGAAGTATATATGTATATAAATGCAAATTTATCACTATACTCGTTTCGAAAAAGCCTCCGCGTATATTTGCGGAAGGAAAAGATGATTGTAAAAAAAGAAAGACCTAAGCACATGAACATCAGCCAAAGCGATTTGGACCGAGTCAGTACGTAGCCCAAAGAAAAAATCCCGCGACGAGTAATCAATAACAAAAAAGCGCTCTATACTTAAGCAGAGCAGAATAAGTAAATTAACCTAGTGAGACAATAAACGTCCCCTGAAGATCCGTTTAGGTAAAACCTTGGTAGGTTTGTTGGCTCACTAGCTTAATTTATATATATATATATATATATATATATATATATATATATATATATATATATATATATAACATAGTGATGATCCACGTATACTGTCTTAATATGTATAGGAAAGAATATTAATGAAAAGTTTTGAATTTAAAAATGTACTTTTTTTAGACAGTATTTGTTTATTTTTATTATTGTATTTTATATTTCAGACCGCCCTCGGTCCTTCATCAGAAATATTTAACAAATATTTAAATAATACAAACCTATCAGGGAATTTTAAATGTGGGAAGCCTCACTGTTTAATTTGTAAACATTTAATAACAGACAAAACATTCTCTGTACCCAACACCAAAATAATATTACACCCACCAAACCTTACTTGTGACAGCAAACACATCATATACTTTTTCTTCTGCTCAATTTGCCCCAACAGTGGATATATCGGCGAATCCGGTAATAGCTTTAGATTTCGCTTCAATAATCACAAACTAAATATACGACAAAAAAATGTATACTCCCCAATTGCAGCCCATTTTAATCAACCTGATCATACTTTAGAAAATTGCAAATGTTTACTAATAGACTCCAATTTTAGTTCTACATACACACGCAGAAAGAAAGAAAAATACTGGATTTTAAAATTAAATACACACAAGCTAGGGTTAAATAGGGACTTAGGTGTGTTGAATCTTTACAAATATTTCAATAGCTAAAAATTTGTTTTCAGATATTCCAAGAAATTTTTATCTAAAACAAACAGACTTTCTCTACGGACGTGCCGCATGTTGTGAACAAACACACCACATGATGTAAACACAAAAAATATTCGGACGCTATCGTGAAATACGTTTCTAATTCAAATTTAAAAATCACTCATTTCTGATGAAGGACCGAGGGCGGTCTGAAATATAAAATACAATAATAAAAATAAACAAATACTGTCCAAAAAAAGTACATTTTTAAATTCAAAACTTTTTATTAATATTCTTTCCTATATATATATATATATATATATATATATATATATATATATATATATTGCATTATGAATTGTCAGACAACACATCTTAAGCTTAAGAGATGACGCCACAACGTATACGTAGACATGAATATGCAATGCTAATAATTTATATCACTGGGACAGACGCCCTTAAACTAGAACAATTTTCATTATTTTAATTTATTTTATTTTATTTTATTTTATTTTATTAAAGGTTTAGATTTTCTTGTAGATTAAAGAGTCTTTATGACCCCAAATCAATTAACCGTCAAAATTGCCCTAGCGCGGAATAATAACCATCCTAATCAGGTTGGGCATTACGAGGTGGTATAATGGTTAGCAAGCTTTTCTCGCTAGAATCATTACAATTGAGTTGTGAGTTCAGTTCTCACTGGGTGAGCCATACATTTGGCCTTGTGCCACATTTAAGCTACGCATAGAAAATCACCATTATGACTGAGTAGCAATCTTAATCCTCTGTTTTAAGAGCTGACATGTAAAATCATCAAATCAATCAATTCAACCAATACTGAAACTTTCAGTCTGCTAAAAAAACAAAAAACAAAAATAAAAATCTGATAGCATATATCACCAGGACAAACACCTCAGACCGAGACGTTCATGGTCACTTCCTTCCCATAATAAAGGCTTTGAATATTGCTACGATATCTGGTCTGGTGCTCCTGTTATATAGTTAGAGATTCTTGATAAAATCAAAAAAGAGTCTTCAATGATATTGGTTATCTCCCTTTTCAACCGCCGTAACGTAGCTTTTCTGTGACATTTTTTTTGTAAATACTTTCATGGTAATTGTTTTGATAAACTTTCCCCTATTCTTAAATGCTTTTTACCACACATTAGCGAAACTAATTATACATATTAGAACTACTTAGCACTTCATGGAGACCTTGAGGTATTATGGTAGCTCTTGTAAGAATGGTAAGTAAGAATGTGTTGTTTTGATGTATGGAATACTGTTGTATGTTTCGGTCAGTAATTAAGTAGTTAAGTCTAAGATAAGACAGATTGACAAAAGCCTTTCCCTATCTCCCACTTTTGGCCATGTGCCACATTTTTGTATTACGCAAAATGAATATTAATTTGCTCTATGGTGCCAAAATTTTATGAATTTAATCGCAGTACTAGATTGGCGGTAAGGTCTCATCAATTTATAATTTAAATGGCTACAATGTAACTGAAAGGTTTCTGTTAACAGTTTCTTCTATCGTACTCCACCCACGTCTATTGAACGGGTAAAGAGGCTCATCCCTTGTTTCCTGTTTAGGATGTGGTTTCTGGCTTTCTCTTTTCCAATCTTTTCACTCTTATATAGCCCCCTGCACATCAGTGGCGTAACCGCCTTGCTCGGGGTGATATGATTAAAAAAAAAAAATTCTCGCTTGTGGAATTTTCTTTTGTTTTATAGCTTGCTAGTCAAATTTGTTATTCAAAAATTTAAATGTAATGACAATCATTATATTCTGTCTTCTGTTATCTTTTTTATTGTTCTCTCTTTATTTTTTCTCATATTGTAACCTCTTGCGTTTTGGTGACTTTATTACCTTAGTTGGGGTGAAATGATTAAAAAAATTATTTAGTGCCTGGAAGATGTTTGTGATATTTAATGCCAGCACAATCCTTAGTATTAAAATCCATAATTCACAGTGATTTTACAACATGACAACGCTAGGCCACATTTTGTGAAACGTGTGAAATCCAAACTTTAAACACTTAAATGTGAAGTCCTACCTCACTTGCCATATACACCAGACACTGTCCCGTCTGATTATCACTTATTTCAGTCAATATCACATGGCGTGGCCGATCAGTATCTTCATTCTTATGAAGACGCCAAAGATGTGTCTGCTCGTGGTTAGCCTCAAAAGACATGTCCTTTTTCCGACGTGAAATTCAAATGCTACTAGAGAAATGTAGTGGCTAGCAATGGACAATACTTTTAGTGACATATTTTTTACACATTTTTGTAAATAAAACATTATATTCCATGAAAAATTCAGCGAGAACTTAAAGGTCCTGATATATATATATATATATCTATGCTCAGATTAAGCATTATGGAGAAATGGTAGACTTTAAAAACAGTAGCTTCTTACGCATTTACGCATCAATCATTCAGTAATGAATTAGAACACTCTCGGCTACTGACGTGTGTTTACATTGTATATAAGTACGCCTTCTACTACCGAGCGCTCATAGCACAGAGGTAGAATGCCAATTCGATCGGGTTTCAATCCTGGCTAGAAGCAAACGAATGTCTAAACGTAACTGATGAACTGTGATTTAGTGAAAACGGACTTTCTGTGGATATATATATATATATATATATATATATATATATATATATCCTTTTGCACGCCCATGCCTGTATCACGTATGGCACGTAACTGACTGACTGAACCATAAAATAAAAACTTTTCTTATCCAGTAATGTGTTGAGCAATTCCGCGCTTGGTAAGAACTGAAATGGGCAACAGGTGTCACCTGACCGTCATCCGGCGACTGTTGGCAACAACGGCGTAAAGGCGACACTTTTTCCAAAAATCTGTTCCACGCTCGGGAAGGAACGACATGACCAACAGGTGTCTCTGGACAGTTACCGTGTATCTGTGCGCAACAAAGAAAGGATTACCTTGGGGACTTGGAATGTCAGGACGCTCAACAACTGCAGACAACTAGAGAATGTCAAGCAGGAGATGAACAGACTGAACATCAATAATCTGGGAATATGCGAAACCAGATGGCCAAATAATGGAGACTTCAGCAGCGACAACCATAAGATAATATACGCAGGAGGCAAAAATAACGAAAAACGAGTTGGTTTAATACTGGACATAGAAACAAAGAAGTGCATTTTGGGATACTCCGAAAGAGCTCTACTCGTCAAACCGAAAGGGAAACCGTTCAACATAGCAATTATAGTCGTCTATGCACCAACAAGGCAAAGCACTGAGGAAGAAATAGAATGTTTTTACTCTACTGAAGGATTAATGTAAAAGCTAAGAAATTAGAATCCTCATGGGAGATTTTAATGCCAAAGTAGGCAAGGAGAGGGAAGGTATAACAACTGGCAACTTTGATTTAGGAATCCGCAACGAACGAGGAAAAAACTGGGTCCAATGGTGCACAGCAAATTACCAGGTAATAACTAACACCTGGTTTCAAGGACACCCATGACGTCTGTGAACATGGAGAAGCACAGGAGGTGACACGAAAAACAGATAGACTACATAACCATAAACAGGAGATTCAGAAATGTAGTAGTTCAAAGCAAAGCCTATCCAGGCGCCGACTGTGGAAGCGACCATGTCCCAGTCATCTGCAAACTAAAGGTGAAACTTCGGAGATTGAAAAAGCCTAGTGCAGCACCAAAACTGAAATACAACACGCTCATGAATGACCTCAACCTACAGAAAGAATACACTAACAGCGTGAAAAATAAGTACGAAGAACAAATTGGAAAAGGAGACTCGAAATGGGACTCGCTAAAGAAAGCGATAGTGACATCAACAAACAACATTGCCCCAAAGGAAATCAGGCGCAGAAGAAAAAACGAGTGGATGACTGAAGAGATTCTTGACATGATGCAAGGGAGGCAGAAAATGATATCAAGACATGGAATGGAGTACAGGGAACAACACAAGTAAATAAGAAGAAAATGCAGACAGGCTAAAGAGGAATGGCTCAATGACAAATGAGCAGAAGTAGAGGGACTGAGCAGGCATAATAAAGCAGACATGCATAAAGAAATAAAAGAACTGACAGGACAAAAAACTTACTCTTCAACAGCATGTATAAAATCCAAGAATGGAACAATCATATTAGAGAAAGAAGAAATACTCCAACTTTTATATAAAAGATCTTTTCCACGACAAGAGAGAGCAACCGATAATACACAAAGCTGAGGACGGACCGGAAATATTAAAGTGTGAAGTGGAATCTGCAATAGCCAAACTGAATAGAAACAAAGCAGCTGGACCAGACAGTATAGTCATAGAGCTGCTGATAGCCCTGGAAGAATTTAGCATCGAGAAAATTACAGAAATAATAAATGAAATTTATAATAGTGGTGTAATACCAGATGACCTCAGCAAGTCAGTCATCATAGCACTGCCTAAAAAGCCAGAAGCAAACGAGTGGGAACACCACAAAATCATCAGTTTAATGAGCCATATAAGAAAACTGATCGTCCGAATTCTGATGAATAGAGCGAGAAGCAGAATCAGGCCAGAGATAGGAACAGTGCGGTTTCGCCAAAGACACTGGAACAAGGAACGCCATATTTATGATTAGGATGCTCTCTGAAAGGGCAATATAAATGAAGAAGGACTTATACCATTGCTTTATTGATATTGCGAAGGCGTTTGACAAAATACGCCACAAAAATTGATGGAGATGCTCGGCAGCCTTGACATGTTTAGAAAATACCTAAAAGTAATCAAGAATCTTTAATGGCTGCAAACCGTTTGTATACAGACAGGTAACGAATTCAGCAGATATACAAAGATAGGGGCGTAAGACAAGTATGTGTCTTTTCCCCGGATCTGTTCAACTTGTATAGCGAAAATATTTTAGGACCCTAGAAGTTATGCCTGGATTCGTAATCGGAGGCCACAATTTAAACAAACTAAGGTACGCGGATGATACAGTGCTGATAGCAGACACATAAAGGAAACTACAAGGCCTCCTACAGAAGGTAGATGAAGAGAGTAACAAAAAAGACTACAGATAAACTGCAAGAAAACCGAATGCATGGTCATCAGTAAAAAGGGCAACCCAATATGCCAAATACAGGTCGGGGATACTAAAGTCAAGCAGGTACAAAAATGTAAATACCTGGGAAGTGTTATAACAGAAGACGGAAAGTGCGACACAGAGATCCGAAGGCGAATTTGCATGGCGAAGGAAGCATTCCAAAAGTTGAATGAAGTATTAAGAAATAGGACAATTTCGCTAGAAACAAAGACGAGAGTACTGGATTGCTATGTGATGTCAGTTCTTCAATATGGCAGTGAATGCTGGACAATATCATCGAAGCTGAAGGAAAAACTTGAAGCAACTGAAATGTGGTTCTACAGAAGGATGCTGCGAATATCATGGATTGAGCATGTGGACAATAATAAGGTTTTGGAAATGATGAAAACGAAAAGGAAATTAATACTGAGCATCAGGGACAGACAGCTGAAGTTCTTGGGACATGCAATGAAGAAAGAGGGCTTGAAGGACCTGATACTAACAGGCCAGATAAATGGGAAAAGAGACAGGGAAAAGCAGCGGATAACATATTTGAAGGACCTAATCAGGTGGATAATGGAACAAGGTTTGCATGGTGTAACAGGAGAAGCCGTGCTAAGAGCCACCAGGGATAGGGAGATGTGGAAAACCATGATTGCCTACGTCTTGAAGGGACAGGGCACATAGAAGAAGAATAATGGGTTGCACGTGTTTCTGTCTATTAGCATTCATTTTTTTCTTTCTCTTTTAACAACAGTATATATCCAAAGAGAAAGTGGCATGTAGGTAAAATCCCAAATGAGATCTTATTAATAATAATCTTATTAATACTTAAAATGATCCAGCCAGATGGCATGATGCAAATAGTATTTTCTATTTTCGAAGTTATATATATATATATATATATATATATATATATATATATATATATGAAAATATTTTCTATTAAATTTATAAGAGAGACATATTTTACTGCAACGCAAGAGCTGTTGTATTTCGGTACAATCTTATTATTGTGTTTCGATGCAATCCTATCAATCTTTTTATTATCATCGTCAGGCTCTTGTGAAAATGACGAGGTGCTAATAAGATTGTACCGGAACACAACGGCTCTTGTGTTGCAGGAAACTAAGTTTTTATTATAAATATAAATATTACCATATATAATGCTCTACTAAGTATTGAGCATTCTCAATAAATGTATATCACTGCAAACAGTGGACTGCCAACCCATAGATTGTATTACTTCTAAGATATATATATATATATATATATATATATATATATATATAGTCATCCGCAGACAGATCTGTTTCGCTGTATCACAGCTCATATATATATATATATATATATATATATATATATATATATATATATATATATATATATATATATATATATATGTGTGTGTGTGTGTGTGTGTGTGTGTGAGCAAGAATGTCTGTTATTTAGCAAATAGAAAGTAGCAGAAATATATTGGTGCAAGTTCCTGCCACTGCTGTTACTGCTGTTTAATATATGCGAAATATTACATTTTATCTTTATAAACGTTAAACACAATGTGTTTATGAATAACTTAACCAGTTCATCTATCTTAGTCATTTCACATCTTTCTTTCTTTCTTTCTTTCTTTCTCATACTGAGTCTGTCTGTCTATCTAAATCTTCATTATCTATCTATCTATCTATCTATCTATCTATCTATCTATCTATCTATGTGTGTGTGTGGGGGGTGCAAGTGTGTCTATTACTACATAGATAAGAGAAAAAGTGAAAGATTGAGAGAAATATATTGGTGCATGTTTCTTTTGCCCACTGCTGGTACTGCTGTTTAATATATGCGAAATAAATGACGCTCTGCCGATGTAGTTAGTAGGGGTCTTGGTGCTGTTTTCTCAAACGTGTTTGTACGCTGTAATGTTGATCCATTCATATATCCATTAATTCATTCATAATAATCAATACTATGAGAAAAGTACAACCGTTTTTTCCCAGGATGTAAATTTCGACTTGTTAATGATCACGACAACACAACACACAGCCGGAGACACTGTCAACCCGTTTTGTGTATATAAGCCATTTTTATTTTCTCGCCTTTTTCTTTTTCTCGCCTTCTTACCTCTTCATTAATAGAAGAAAAAATAAAAGAGAAAAGTATTTGCAATATATGTTACATATTTAGTTAATTGCAAAAATAGCCAAAAAAAAAAAAAATGCTAATAAAACCTGATCATCTCGGGATAATATATGTATGAAGGTTGATGAGGGTGAATGCAATTCTCATATCTAAACGAGTCTGAAAATTATATATATATATATATATATTGGCAGACAAATCGATAATATATATTCGAATGAATGAACGTATGTATGAAATATTCCTATAAATAAATAAATCTCAATATATACATTTGTACATTATTATTTTTTTTTATTTTTATAAACGTAAAGAAAAACGAGTTAATCATTTATGAATAACTTACCCATAGTTTACATCTCTTATTATATCTTTTTCCTTTCTGTCTATATAATAGTGATTATATCTATCTATCTATCTATCTATCTATCTATCTATCTATCTATCTATCTATCTATCTATCTATCTATCACTAATACGCACATATCGAACAACATTTAATCGATCCTGCTCCTGACAGATATCACTTCACTGCAACTACCCAGCAAATTTTAATGAACAAGAATCTACCAAAAATAACCCTTGCCTCTTATGACACCTCCACTCTATTACGTCTCGACCACTATCTCTGAAATGACGTTATCGTATACAAACAAAGCAACAAGATGTTCCGAAGAAGAATTTCTGTTGCCATCGATAAAGCTTTGTGATGAATATATTTTGTCAAATCCGTGTTAAAAGTGCCAGTTTAAGCAGAACAGAAGAAACTAGAATCAATTGTTTTATACGAAAACCCTGTTTAGATGAATGGAATTAATTGTGTTCAGTGTATTATCAAAATTCCGGGACGCAGTTTTGTTTCTGTTAATAATACTTCTTTTTTTTTTTTTTTAACAATTTCATCCCAAGCAAAGCAATAAAACCACTAAGACTCAAGTGTGCAAGGATAAAAGTAAAAGAAAGGATTGTTAAGTTAAGAAAATAATAAAAACACAGAAGACAACGATTGAAGTTGCATTTAAATTTTCGAAGTTGAATAGAAAGTAAGAAGCCGGAAGTCGTTGGTTAGTTAGTTGTTTTCGTTTAGCGTTGTGGTAAACACGTGATTAAAAGTAACTCTCTTCCCTTCTTCACTTTTACAAAAATTCACAATTATGTGTGAAATTCTAATTTTGACCAATAGGAAAAAGGATTGACCCCGCACTGAAAGAAAAAGAATAAGTCAAATTTCGCGATCCGATTTTAAATTAATTTTTTTTACCAATGAAAGGAGGCGATTTGCCAAACTGGGAGAAAAGTTAAAAATCCAGTGTGAAAAACTAAATCGCTATAAAACAAAGCGGGAACGAAGGTGGAATCAGTCAGTCAGCTAAAATGTGACAAAAAAAGCTTCAAGCCACTGACAGGCACGTAAGGTTCCGTCACACATTCGTTTGACTATTTTCTCCTTTACTTCTTCTTCTCCATCCTCAACATTCTCGCAGTCAACAAAGAAGGCGACAACAACAACAACAACAACAACAACAACAACAACAACAACAAGATACTTCAACTGACTTCTAAAATTAACGTCCGATAAGTACAATTTCCTTTATTACTCTATCTTCCTTTTCACTGGCTCGCCGGCCATAAAAAAGAAAAGGAACACAGACTTTATAAAGTAAACTGTTAATCTTTCTGCATATAGACATTCTGCTACTTACAACTACAATTCTGGACACCTAACTTCTTACTACTATTTCTCCTTGAACATTTAACTCTTGCAAATTGATGTTATTCTGTTAATAAAATTCTACTTTAGACATACAAACGAAATACATTTATTCTTCCACATTTCAACCATCTGATAATGATGATGATTCTAATAATCCTTAAGTTGTGGGGATTGTCGGCTATGTTTGTGAATTGACCTTGTACCAGACATGGCTGGCCGTCTCTACCACAACATCATATCAAACACGATGTAGTACTTAATCTAAATATCTTAAATCTAAATATTTTGTACGAGTTATTGTAGTTAATAATGGTTTTAATAATTAGTAGTCTTACAAGATAATAACAAAAAATGCAGAGAGACTAAAGAAGAATGGCTCAACTACAAATGTGTAGAAATAGAGAAAATGAGTATCACAGATAAAGGAGATATGCATGAAAATAAGAGTACTAAGAAGACAAAAGACATGTTCTTCTGCAGGATACATAAAATCTAAGGACGGTAGTGTGTTTCAAAACTACGGGAAAACTGTCTGAGAATTGAGATATGACCATTATTACCCGACGAAGCAAATAATAATAATAATAATAATAATAATAATAATAATAATAATAATAATAATATTGTACTTTACAATACACACAGACAGAAAAATCAAAGCCGAGATATAGTGAACAAAGACAACAAAAACAGAATGTGCTTTCTTATTGACATATCAGTTCCTTCTAATGTATATTTGAAGTTCTTAAAACTAACTATCAAATTACGAATTAAAAAAAAATGTTTAGGAACCATTGATCTAAATTGACGTGTGTTTGGAGGGCAATCATCCTAATATCACTCTAGTGCTCCAAGAATTCAACAGTCCTAAATGGATCCTGATAGATCTTACGGCACCTTGCAATAAAAGCAACGTGAAGACGTAGCAGACGAAAACGTTGAGGCACGAAGACCTGGCAGGTCGAATCAGTGAAATATATCAAGCAGCAACTCATGCTGTACCGTTTTTCGATTTGCGCAATCAGGATTATTTCCATGAACCTTTCGGTGAAGCGTGACGTCTTGGGGATGCCTGATATTCTTAGGAGTGTGAAGGTGGCAGCACCGCTTAGAACAGCTTGTTTGCCGAGGAAAGTATTGTATTTGAAAGCTTCGAGAAAACCGTCTGAGAATTGAGATATGATCATTATTACCCGACAAAGCAACCAAGTGCAGAAGAGAATATCAAATAATAATAATTGCAATACACACAGAACACTCAAAGCCGAGACATAGTGAACAAAGACAACAAAAACAGAATGTGCTTTGTTATTGACATATCAGTTCCTTCTAATGTATCTTTGAAGATCTTTAAAAAAATAAAATAACCTTCAGGTGGAAATCTTTAAAATGTGGCACATGAAGACGTCAGTAATACTAGTTGCGGTTGGAGCTCTCAGTTTGATTGGAAACAATTCTGATACATTCATTGAATATATTCCTGGTAGACCATGCCTTGAAGAAATTTTAAGAAAATGTTCTCAGATTTACAGCTGATACCTTAGAAGGATCTTTGTCAAGGTAAGATGTGTGTGATGATGGAATTGATTTATATTCATTTTCATTTTTTACAAAAAGGTTTTGAGGAAAATGACTTGATGCCATTTCAGAAGAATGGCTCAATAACAAATGTGCAAAAATAGAGAGACTGAGTTTCACAAATAAAGGAAATATGCATGAAAATAAGAGAACTAACTAAAGACATGTTCTTTAACAGGATGCATAAAATCTAAGGGCGGTACTAGAGAAAGAAAATTTACTTCAGCGATGAAACGAATGCATCGGAGATCTCTTCCATGACGATCGAGAACAACCGGAAATACACAGAAATACTGACGGACCAAAAATATTAAAAATGGAGGTGAAAGCTGCACTGGCCAAATTGAACTGAAACAAAATGGCAGAAACAGATGAAATTGTAACAGAGATACTGACAACATTTAGACATAGATAGGATTACAGAAATAATAATTGAAATCTACAACAGTAGTCATATACAAGAAGACATAAGCAGATCTATTTTCATAGCACTGCCTAAGAAACCAGGTGCAAACGAAGGTGAATTCCAACGAATGAGTCACATAACAAAATTTATCATGCGAATTCTGTTGAATAGAGCATGCAGTAGAATCAGGCTAGAGATAAGACAAGACCAGTGCGGATTCGTCAAAGAAACCGGAACAAGGAACGCGATATTTAGGCTCAGGATGTTATTAGAAAGATCAATACAAATGCAGAAGGACGTGTACTTGTGTTTCATAGACTACACAAAGGCGTTAGAAAAAGTATGTCACAAGCATCTGTTAGACCTTCTTAACAACCTTGATATATTCATAATCTTGACAGGCTCCAAAGGAGAATCAGTAATGTGATAGGTACCGACTTGACGGCTCGACTACAGCCACTTTCCCACCGACGAGAAGTGGCTGTTCTATAAATATTTCCATAGCTTCTGTTCCAACGAGCTTCACTCACTGGTGCCTCCGCAACAGATCTTTACTCGTGCAACCAGACTTGCAACTGGGTCTCACCCATTCACAGTTAGATCAACCAAATGCAGACGACAATTCTACTCCTGCAGCTTCTTATCCCGCACTTCCCGCCTGTGGAACTCGCTTCCATATTCTTGCTTTCCTGACGGCTACAACCTCCAGGAATTTAAATGCAAGGTCAATTCTCATCTCTTAACTACTTGACCCTACTTCTTTCCACACTGTCCTGTAGATCCTTTCCTTTCTCTCCACCTTCGCAACTGTCATCACAAGTGTATTCCCATCCTTCTCTTGCTCCTTTCTAACTGGTTCATCCTTCTCCTCACTCTCCCCTAATCATTTTACTCTTATGTAGCCTCCTGCACATCAGTGGCGTTACCGCCTTGCTCGGGGTGATATGATAAAAAAAAAGACATTAGAATAATCAATCATCTATACTGGCCGCAAACTGCCTGCTTATGAACCGGGAATGGGTTCAGTAGATATACAAAAATGGAACGGATATAAGACAAAGACGAAAAGAAACTACATAATATTCTACAGAAGACAGCGAAGAAAACCGAGAAGAAAGGAATAAATATAAAGTACATGACGACAGAATATATGGTCACCAGAAAAAAGTCAGTCAGTTAAGTGCCATACGTGATAAACGCTTTAGAAGATGATGTCTCGAAAGAGATATGACTAACTGGGCAGAAGATTATCTTGCAGTAGGTTGCCATTGTTTTCTGCAGTAGACTGGTTGCCGATCAAGGCAACCAGTCAACCCAATGTCCTATTATTTAAACCATAACTGGGGAGAATAGATGGATTAATACCTTTTCCAATTGAGCAAACCAAAATGCAAATTACTGCTCGGGGATATTAAAATCAAGCAGGTAAGAAAATTTAAATATCTAGGGAGTGTTTTAACAGAGGATGAAAAGTGCGACTATGAGATTTGATGGCGAATTGGCATACCAAAAGATGAGTAGAGTATTGAAAGACAGGAAAATTTTGCTGGAAACAAAGAAGAAAGTTTTTAATCATTTCACCCCAAGCAAGGCGGTACCGCCACTGATGTGCAAGGTCTACATAAGAAAGTTAAAGTTTTAGGCAGGAGTAGAGTGAAGAGAAAGAGGAAACAGTTACAGGGGGTGACAGGGAAAGGGCAAGAGAAGGATGTGAACACAAGAGTGAAGACAGTTGTGAAAGCAGAGAAAAAGGAAAAAAAAAGATATATACTGGGTGATATAGAAAGGACTGGAGGCAAGTGGATAAGAAGTTGGAATTGACATTGCATTTAAATTCCTAGAGGTTGTAGCCGCCAAGAAAGCAAGTACATTGAAAGGAGTTCCACAGGGGGAAGTGCGAGAAAAGAAGCCGCTGGAGTAGAATTGTCGCCTGCATTTTTTTTTTATTTAACTGTAAAAGGGTGGGACCTTGTTGCAAGTCCTGTTACACGAACAGATTCTTGTGGAGGAGGCACCAGTGACCTACGTTCGTCAGAGCAGAAGCCATGAAAATATTTCGAGAGTACTAGATATGATGTCTGTTCTTAAATATGAACTTCTTTCTGGGTGCCTCGACCACTCGTGATATTAGATTGGCATCAAAGACCCATCATTTTGCAGTTAAAATAGTCAAATGCAACCGCCATTTCTTCTCTGTCATTTTCTTATATCGCACTTCCGGGTTTGTGGACTTCCTTCCGTGTACTTTCTTCTCTGATAGCTTCAATCTCCAAGAGTTTAAAGACAACAATTCCCAGATTCTATCTCCGTAAATCTAATCCACTTCCCGTCCTTTCTTCGGCATCCCCTTTACCCTTTTCCTTCTTTCTCTCTCTCTCTCTCTCTCTCTGTAACTCTCTGCACACACACACCAGTGGCACTACCGCGTTGCTTGGAGTGAAATGATTATAAAAAAGTTACTGCTGTAAACAAAGCCAGTACTAAACAAACATGATTACCAACCCCTGAAAGGATAATAATAATAATAATAATAATAATAATAATAATAATAATAATAATAAAAAGAAAATATAACATTAGGAATGAAAATGAAATCTTATCAAATAAAGAAAAAATAAAGCAAAAAATCCAACTGAAGGCTCAAAGGATAAGACGCTATGAAAAAAGAGCAAGATTTTACAGACAAAACAAGATTTTTCAGACTGATACAAAGAGATTTTACAGGGAAATAGGTAAAAAAAGAATTGAAGTGACAGTACCCCCCAGAATGGAAGAAGTCACACAGTTCTGGGAAAAGATATGGGCTTGCCCTAAAGAACATAGCAAGGAAGTACATTGGATTGCGCAAGAGATAGAACGAATGAAAAATAAACCAGAACAGACATGGTCTGGAATTACAGAAGATGATGTTAAATTTGCACTAAAAAAAGCACACAATTGGAAATTCCCAGGTATAGATAAAATTCCTAACTTTTGGCTATATTATTTAAATGCAGCACATAAAAAACTAGCCAAAGAACTTCAAGAAATGGTTGACGATCCCACTAAAATTCCTGCATGGATGACCAAAGGAATTACATTTCTTCTACCCAAGAATGGTGACACAAACAACCCAAAAAACTACAGACCAATTACATGTCTTCCGACAACATATAAACTATTAACATCTATTTTAACAAAACAGACATATTTATTCTTAGAAAGAAATGACATGATACCGCTTGAACAAAAAGGGTGCAAACGTGGCTGTTATGGTTGTAAAGACCAATTGCTAATTAACAAAATGATCCTGGAAAACTGCTACAGTATAAAGAAAAATCTTAGTACTGCCTGGATAGATTATCGAAAGGCATTCGATAGTGTGCCACATTCCTGGATTTTAAAGACTTTAAATGTATACAAGATATCGCCCGTCATCATCAATTTCATCAAACAGTGCATGTCTATATGGAAAAGATCCCAATTAGATTTGAAGGATATTAAAATCAAGCGGGTACAAAAATTTAAGTACTTGGAAAATGTTCTAACAGAAGACTGAAAGTGCGACACTGAGATCTGAAGGCGAATTGGCATGGTGAACAACGCATTCCGGAAGCTAAGCAGAGTATCAAAAGATAGGAAAATTTCGCTAGAAAAAAAGAAGACAGTACTGGACTGCTTTGTGATGTCTGTTCTTCAGTATTGCAGTGAATGCTGGACAATCTCATCAAAAATTAAGGAAAAACTTGAAGCAACTGAAATGTGCTTCTATAGAAGGATGTTGCAGCTATCATGGATCAAGCATGTGAGCAATGATGAGGTTTTGGAAAGGTTAGAAATAAAAACGAAAATAATAAGCAGAGACAGCTAATGTTCCTGGGACATGTAATGACGAAAAAGGGCTTATAGAATCTGATGTTCAGGGGGTCAGATAGAGGGAAAGAGAGACAGAGGAAATCTAGCAGGTAACATGCACGACAAGCTTAAGAAAGTGGGTGACAGAGCGGAGTTTCGGTGGGAAAGCGTGCTAAGAGCAACCAGGTATTGGAAGACGTGGAGGGCCATGATCGCCTACGTCCTGAAGAGACATGCCACATAGAAGAAGATATACAGTAATTGAATCAATAAATATACATATGAGGGTGCACATATATGTAGTATTATTATTCAGCTGTTAATAAAACTGCTCAATGTATGAAGAAACTGTATTATATACATATTAAGAAATATACATATTGTCTTACGTAAGACATATTGTTCGAAGTAGGAATATATATATATATATATATATATATATGGAAAAGCGATATATAAGTTTTTATATATTAAAGACAATTTTAGAAATATTTAGACTATATACGCAGAACAGATTAAAAATAAAAAGCAACTTAATCTTAATTTAAAAATCCAGTATGTCCTCCTCTCCACACACATGTGTAATCATATTAACATAAACATCACTTTAACCAGAGAATTCCTAATGACGAATTAGGTCATAGCAAATATTATTCAGGTGATATTTAATGAAAATAATGTAATAATAAAGATAAAGTAACCTTTAATTAATTAATATATCAACACTTTTATCTTCGGTTGAATGAATTTCATAAACACCGATAAATTAACATTTCCATATATATATATATATATATATATATATATATATATTTGCAGAAAATTTTCTTTTAGACATGTCATATTGAAAAATGGCAAACATTGTGTCTGCTTATTTTTAATAAAATCCGTTCATACTTACGGATAATATTTCGCGTATTATAATTGAAAAATATAAGAAATGAGCTGCAACTTTGACAAACGATTTTATTATTCATTTCTAGATGTTCCCAAGTACTTTCACTCTCCTTCCAAGATCATCTTATGGGGTGTGAGTGTGGTAACAAAAAAGAAAATACTCAGCAAAACAATGTTGCTAAAAACAATTACTGTAAATTTTCTTCTTGCTTTAAATAAAACGGTTGACAAATTGCTTAGCGTTCATTAGGACGTGAAAATTATCCAAAATGGATTTTTTTCATATATTGTAATGTCATGGTCAAACACGTGTTAAAGCATGAAAAACTGTTCTTTTTAAACATTTTAGAACATTACTACAGTTTTCATAGCTGATTTTGTTAATTGACGTCCTAGATTTTTTAATGAAAAATCCTCTTGGATCTGTAGTTTGCATTTGTTCTTTTCTTAGTGTAAGATAGTAGTGTTATTGACTATTATTTTTTATATTGTGAATGTAGACAGGAATGTTGAAGATGTCTTGAAATGAGATAGACATGTGTAATGTAAGACATCTTGTTAGTTTTGTTGTAAATTCAACATTTATATTTGTTTTTTTGTCGAAGTTACATTCTCCCAAGGGACATTTGTATTGATATATAATGTTGGTTTTATGTAACACATAAGTTGGTGGGGAGGAGTTATTACGGATAATTAAATTAGTAGTATTTTATTTTTTATAATATATTATTAGTTTTTATTTTTATTAGGATCAACGGGAGATATATTAGTATGAATGAGATTTTTTATGATTTTTTTTATCCTGTTTGTAGTTATCGTGCATCTGGTTGCAATAAACGGGTTTAGGGTCTTTTGTGGAAGTAACATATTCTGTTTGGTGTGTGTTGAAGCTTTTGAAATACTGTCTCATTTGTTCATCTACAATGTGGTTTGGGAAGTCATTATTAATGAGAGTCTGTTTAATATGTTTTAGTTCAGAGTAGAATATCTTTTTTGTGGAGGAGTTGATTTTTGCTCGATTAATTAATTGTGTATAAGTGCTGTTTTGTAGTAGCACATTTCCTCTTATAGTTGAGAGTGCAAGAGTTTTTGTTGGTTGGTTTTTGTATATGAGGAGGTAGTAAATGTGTTATTGCTTGTGTCTATTAAAATGTCGAGGTAAGGGACTTTGTTATCTTTGTTAAGTTTGTATGTGAACTTAAGGACAGGGTTCTTTTGAAAGTTATTTTTTGAGTTCTATTATTTCTTCTATGTTTTTAATTAATATAAGAATGGCATCTACATATCGTACGTAGATGGAGGGTTTTTAGTGGTGATAAATATATTATTTTATAGGTTGGCCATGTAGAAGTTGCTGAAGTTTAGACCCAGTTGCAAGTATTTATTATTTCTGTGATCATAGAATGGTAAAGGTTCAAAGTAGTTTTTTTTAGTATTTTAGGTTTAATTTTCAATGGGGACAGATAATTATTATTATATATAGATTTTATAATAATGTCAATGATTTCTCTAAAAGGAAAGTTAGTGAACAGATTTTCAACATCAAGTGATGCTATGGTTTTATTATTAGGTTTTTCCGTTTTTAATGTTTGCATAAGTTTAAGAGATAATTTAATGCTCTATTTGTTAAGTATGTATGGTTTAATTAATTGGTTAAATGTTTTAGTTAGTTGGTATATAGGAGTGGGTATTTGAGATATAATAGGGCGAAGTGGAAAGTTAGGTTTGTATGTTTTAATAGAACCATGAATGTATCCTGGTTTATAGTCTCCGATTACTTTGTTAAGTTTTAGAGTGTTTTGCTCCGCATTGTTAGCTGTGATTAACATATTAATTTTTGCTTTTAGCTGAGTGGTAAGGTTATTGAATGGTAGTTTTTGTTTAAATTTGGTGTAATCATCAAGTCAGTCAGTTAAGTGCCATACGTGATACACGCTTGGGTGATCATATCTCGAAGGAGACATGACTGACTGGGCAGAAGATTATCCCGCAGTAGGTTGCCATTGCTTTCTGCGGTAGACTGGTTACCGACCAAGGCTATAGAACCCAATCTGTCCTTTTATTTGATTCATAACAAGAGGGAGAAGAGATGTATTCTATTATTATGTAATAATTAGTGGGTGATCAGTTTATTAGTTAATAACAATAGAAAACCGATCCCCCACTTTATGACCAGAAGTCAATCATGATTCCAACTATTATATACAGTCAGTCAGTTAAGTGCCATACGTGATACACGCTTGGGTGATCATATCTCGAAAGAGACATGACTGACTGGGCAGAAGATTATCCCGCAGTAGGTTGCCATTGCTTTCTGCGGTAGACTGGTTACCGACCAAGGCTATAGAACCCAATCTGTCCTTTTATTTGATTCATAAGAGGGAGAAGAGATGTATTCTATTATTATGTAATAATTAGTGGGTGATCAGTTTATTAGTTAATAACAATAGAAAACCGATCCCCCACTTTATGACCAGAAGTCAATCATGATTCCAACTATTATATACAGTCAGTCAGTTAAGTGCCATACGTGATACACGCTTGGGCGATCATATCTCGAAAGAGACATGACTGACTGGGCAGAAGATTATCCCGCAGTAGGTTGCCATTGCTTTCTGCGGTAGACTGGTTGCCGACCAAGGCTATAGAACCCAATCTGACCTGATATTTTACCCATAACTGGAAGGAAGAGACAGATTAATACCTTTCCCAAGGGTATTTGCGCGTAAGTGAATACAGTCGATTCAGCTGGAATTCGAACTCGGCTCCCCGGCTTCTCGTTCCGAGCCGATATCCACTGTACCACAACGTTCTATTTTCTGAGTTGTAGTCAGACTTGTTTAAAACAACAAAGGTGTTAGCTTTGTCAGCTTTCTTAATTGCTGTTTTTGGATGATTGCGTAATTCTTTTGCAGCAATCTTCAGTGAAATCTTTAAAAGTTTAGAAGAATATATCTTTTCATCTTCTCTGTCTTTTATAGGTTCTGCCTTAAGTAGATAACGGATTTCTGGTTCTGAAGTAATTGGCTGTTGTTCTTGAAGTTTAATCATATTTTGGTTTAGTGTCTCAATCTCAACTTTTTTTATGTAGTTCATTATATTTTTTGGTATGGCAGTTAGGTCTGAGGTTAAGTAATCCTTTTTGTTTGTCAGTTAATTCATGATCAAAAATGTTTAAGAATCTTTCAAAGTTATTCAGGATATATATAGTTCCCATCCTTCTCTTATTCTTTCCCCAATACCCCATGTATCTTGTTCTTCTCCCTTTTCACTCTACTCTCACGCATCTCTCTTCACACTAGTATCCCCATCTTTCTCTTACCCATTCTAACAATCTTTGTAACCGGTTACTCTTTCTCTTCTGTCTTCTCCAATGTAGCATTTTAGTTCCCTGCACAACAGTGGCAGTACTGCCTTGCTTGGGGGTAAAACGATAAAAAAATTAGGTATGGCTATCACTAAATATACATATCTCTTGATAGGAAAATATTAATTTTCAATTGTATTAGTTATATATGTAAAAATATACTCAGTTATGATCTGAGATTAACGACAGGATGGTTAAATAAAAAGAAGACAAGAGGAAAACTGGGATGGACTTTATCAAGGCAAAAAGACGAAATGAGCTTTATTCCAAATTACGTATCTATAAACAAACAGTGTTGGTAACTATAAAAACGCTCACAAATCATTAGTTTTTGAACTCCTTCATGTGTAGTGCAATGTTAAAATGAAAGGAATTCAACCGTTTTCTTTGGACGTTTTATTGAGTATGTTAGTCTGTTTTAGTATAATTTCCATAAGTAAACTAAAACAAAACTCACATACATAATAAAACGTTCAAAGAAAACGGTTAAATTCCTTTCATGTTCAAAAACTAAAATATTCTGTTATTTATTGTCAAGTGGATAATTCTAAATGAAAATAGAATGGTTCTTTTGTTATTATTACTTTGCAAAATTTTACAAGGCAGCTCGGAAGCCTTTGCTTTGGGCAGCCAATAATAAGAGACTAGCATGGGACAGAAAGCACAAAAACTCGACACCAGAACAAGTCGTTTGATGCACATGTTATTGTTCAGTAATAACAAAAAAAAAAAGCATTCTATTTTCACTATGAAATACATATTTAGTATGAAATACATAATTTTTTTTTAAAAGCTGGGGTGGCCCAATAATTATGGCCGGTAATGTGTATATACGCATATATATAATTACGCTCTCACACCCTGATTGAGCACTCTAGAAGAAAGGTAGACTTTGAAAAACAGTAGCCACTCTAGCGTGTACGCATTGCTCATTTCAGTAAAAATGAAATTTGAGCACTCTAGCTATTGGGCGCGTAATATGATATGCACTAAAAAAATTGCCTTCTTCCGCCGAGCACCCCGTGGCCCGGGTGTAGAGTCACCGGCTGACGCCAAATCGGTCGGGTTTCGAGCCTGGGTTGCGTAGCAATCGGAGTCTAACCGTACTGATGAGCTGTGATACAACGAAACAGATCTGTCTGCGGATGACAATAATATATATATATATATATAAGAAACATATGTTCATCAATATATATATATATATATATATATATATATATATATATATAAGTGCGTGTTTGTATAGGTAGAAGAAAAAGGATTTTTCTTAGCCGTCGAATAGAAAGAAGCTTTCAATTTTTTCCCCAGCATTGAATCCAGAAAAGTGCATCTGAATATTTCTATTAATATATTGACTTCACGTTTCTGAATTTGTTTTTTAGTTTTCCCAAATCTTAAAAATATAAATATTTAAGTATACGAATGAAAATGATTTATTTCTTTCAATCTTTCTTTGTGCGCCCACATACTTTCTTTCTCTGCCTGAAAGAGAAAAAGAAAGAAAGACGTATTATTACCCACTTCACGTTTTATCGATATATAAAATTCATAGTTACTGGAATCTAAAAGTTTCTTCCAATAATGAAAATAATAATAATAAAAACCGGTGGCCATTTTGTATTGAATTTCTGAATTTAGAAGTATCAATTTAATAGCCACCTCGGAAGAGAGAAGTCGTAAAGTAGATTGTAAGACTGATTTGATATCTAATGAGAAATTTTTCAATAACTGAAGAGTTTGAAAAAGGCATGAAAACAAGTGATGGATGTAAATTAGTTCTCGGCTTCATAAAGTTCACAAATACGCCAACAGTCGGTTTTCTGTATCACAACTGGAATTCATAAACACGAAGTCAGGTTTTTTTTTACTACTAGCTATCCAAGATCCGAAGACGTATTGGGATAGCCAAGGATGGATTTCAAAAGCTAAGCAGAGTATTAAGAGATAGGAAAATTTCATTGGAAACAAAGAAAAGCGTACTGGACACCGATCTTAATATATGGTAGCGACTGATAGAAAATCCCCTCAAATATGAAGGAGAGACTCGAAGCAACAGAAATGTTTTGTTTTATAATCATTTTACCCCAAGCAAGGCAGTTTTACTGCCACTGGTGCACAGGGGGGTTACATAAGAGAAGATTGATGAGAAAGAGGAACAAGTTATAGGGGGTGACAGAGAATGGGTAAGAGAAGGATGAGAATACTGGTGTGAAGAGAGCTGCATGAGAGTAGAGTGAACTGGGAAAAGAACATGAGAGAAAGGATACTAGTCAGAGAGATAGAAGATGGCAACTGACCTTACATTTAAATTCTTGGAGATTGTAGCTGTCGGGGAAGCATCTATACAGGTGGGATTTCTACAGGGGGGAAGTGCGAGAAAAGAAGTTGGGGTTATATTTTATTGGTTTTACTGTAAAAGCTCGAGTAAATTAATGAAGAGGAAGCACCAGGGAGCTAAGATCGTCGGAGCAGAAGCCGTGAAAGTATTTGTAGAAGAGGCACACGGAAGTTACACAAACCTGCGGGTGAGAAATTGATTGCAGTTGAGCTACCAAGTCGGGATCGATCACATTGCAGATTCTCCGCTGGATTTTGTCGAGAACCCCGGGGTGAGTAGCAGAGGAACCCGACCAGATGTGACAGCAGTATTCAATGCACGTCCGGATGGTAGATGTATAAATGTGGAAAATGGATTCAGATTTCTGAAAAACTTCCTGGCCCTACACAGTGAACCGACTTTCCTAGCAGCAGATTTAGCTATGGATTCGATGTAGTAATTCCACTTGGGATCTGCTGAGTGGACATAGGCGGAAGGCTGTCGAGGATAGCATAGGCCGAACATGTGAGCAATGATGAGGTTTTGGAGAGAATGGAAAAAAATGAAACATACTTAACACCAGAAAGAGACCGTTGAAGTTTCTGGGATACGTAATGAAGAAGGACGGCTTGGTGAATCTGATGCTCAGAGAACAGATCGAGAGAAAGAGAGACAGGGGTAACAGCGCTTGACATACTTGATGCACTTAAGTAAATAGATGGAAGAGCAGGCTTTGAGAGAAATAACAAGACAAAATATATTAAGAGCTAAAAAGGAAAAGAAGGGGTGTAGGGCCAAAATCACCTACGTTTTGAAGGGACAGAGAACATAAAAGGCATTCGAAATTCTTTTATTTATTTGTTTTTGGATGAAGGTAGAAGGGTTTATCTTTTATTGAAATAAAGGAGAAAGGGCTTGTTATTTCTTTATTTTGTAACTGCCACACTATATCTCCGTTCGGAAATGGAGCTTCTAAGCGAAATCATTCCATTGGGAAAAGACGTCTTCCTTAGCGAGTAGATCTCGTACGAGGTGAGGTCTGATATTGTTGCATACTCAAAGAGATTCTGTGTGAATTCTTATTCATACCAGGTTCATATAGCTTGGTAATTGCACTATCAAATGGTGGTCCTTGCTTGGATGATAGTCCATCTAGAAGCCGCTACAAGAAAGAAAGAAATAAAAATAAAATAAAGTATACAAATAAAAATAACCTGTCAGTAGCACAGAAGTATGAAAAATTCTTTCAGTCATACTTTCTTTTAGATGAGCAGCTTTCACTACTTATATTATTTACACTCAGATCTATCTATCTATCTCTCTCTCTCTCTCTCTCTCTCTCTCTCTCTCTCTCTCTCTCTCTATCTATCTATCTATCTAAATCCCTTCACTATCTCTCTCTCTCTCTCTCTCTCTATCTATCTATCTATCTATCTATCTATCTAAATCCCTTCACTATCTATCTATCTATCTATCTCTCTCTCTCTCTCTCTCTCTCTCTCTCTCTCTATCTATCTATCTATCTATTAGCTGGTTTTGTTAATGCTGACAACGAGGAGACGGAGGCGAGAATGTAGAAATTATCAACGTCAAAACGAGGAGCAAACTGTTGGAAGTCGAGATAGCAGGAATGTTGGCAGCGATTTGGCAGGATCAGCTCAGGTTGAAACATCATCGTCATTGTCGACAGAAACGTCGGTTCAGCCGTTTCGGAGTCTATAGGTAAGGGACACACACACACACACACACACACACACACACACACACACACGCACACACACACACACACACAAAGTTCCATTTATAAAATTGTTTCGATTTAATGTCGAACGTAAAACTCGCGGGGCAGAAATAAGAAAAAAATCGTCAATAAAGTAGTCAGATGACTAGAGAATTCATCTATCTACCTGGAAGGCAGATATACGAAGATGGAGCTTATCTCTTTGCAGAGAATGCAATCGGTTTATCCTTAACCCCCCGCTAAGAGAACAAACATGGTAATACGGAGAGGATCTGGTGTACTGTGACGATATTATAGATAGGGAGATGATGTGGATATGGTGTTGACAATTCAGACAGGTTTTTGTCTAAATTTCTGAGATGAGGAGTTATCATTATTTTACACTATTTATAATAGGACTATTATTATCACAACGTTTTGCCGTTGTACCATCTAGCCTTCCTCAGGTGTATATCAATCTGGCTAGTCCACAGAAAATTCTGATCCCCTTTTTTAATCTACGGGAGTGGTCCTGGGCATGACGGTAAACTGCATCTGGCAGCAAGGCGCATGAAACCACCTCTTAATTGCTGTTGTTCCCAGAGTGACCCGGAGTGGTAGCACCTGTTGGAATCCCAGCTATGGGAAAATAGTTAATCCCCGACTTGGGTCAAAACACTATAAAAGTATAAAAATACAGTTTTATAGAAATATGTACATAAAAAGACTTTTATAGAAAAATATACATTTTTGAAGGTAAAATATTACCAACAATACATTTTTGAAGAAAAATTATTACTATAACACAGCAAAACATTTTTAAATGCAAAACTAGAAGACATTTTCAGTTTTCTAAAATAAAAAAGAATAAAAAAAAATAATTAAAATCTGAAATTGCTCACCCAGACAGGGCAGTGAAGCCCTGAATATATTGGAAACAGGAATCGGGTTGCCATTCCTCGATTCTGCGTTTGTTTACAATTTTTGTGAATTTGCTTTGGTCTTTCCCAGTTTTTGTACAAGGACACGAACGAGAATGAAGTGGGTAGTCATTGGCTGGTCGGTAGAAGAGTGCATTAGGACGCCGGTATATGTTTGCAAAGTTAGCGACAACATATAACAATCGGTTTCACTAAGTGATCATACCCTCAGGGCAACCACCAGATTCGATTAGAGCTGTCAAAATTAATGAAATACAAAAAATCAAATATCTAGAAAGTATTTAACAGGCACTGGTAGGAATTGGCAAAAGACAAACCTTTCTATGAGTTAAAAAAGATAGGACATTTTGGAAGAGCCACGATCACCCACGTCTCGAAGTGACACAGTTGTTCATCTCAGGGTTCTCGAAAGGCTCCAAAAGAGAATCTGTGATGTGATTGGTCCCGACCTGGCAGCTCGACTCCGGCCACTTTCTCATCGTAGGGATGTGGCTTCCCTCTGTCTCTTCTACAAATATTTTTATGGCTTCTGCTTTGACGAACTTAGGTTACTGGTTCCACCTCCAAAAGAATTTACTCGTGTAACCAGACTGGCAACAAGATCTCACGCTTTTACAATTAAATGCAGCCGACAATTCTACACCAGCAGCTTCACTACTCGCACTTCCCGTCTGTGGAATTCTCTTCCGTATACTTGCTACAACTTCCAGGAATTTAAATGCAATGTCAATTCCAATCTCTTATCAAGTAGACTTCAGTCCTTTCTACATTACTCCTTGTATCTTCTTTTTCTTTCTCTCTACCTTCGCAACTGTCTTCACACCTGTGTTCCCATCCTTCTCTTACCCTTTCTCTGTCAGTCTCTGTAACTGGTTCCTCTTTCTCATCAATCTCCTCCTGTCTAAACTTTTACTCTTATGTAGCCCCCTGCGCATCAGTGGCGGTACCGCCTTGCTTGTGGTGAAACGATAAAAAAGAAAAAATAGAAGAAGTATTGGGTAAAAAGTTGGCAGAACAGGGATAAGAAGATATAGTAAAAAGGCAAACTTTATTAAAAGCTACAAAAAAAACAGGAAGTTGTGGAGGGTTATGATTGTCCACGTTCCGAAAGGACGTGGCAAACGGAAGAAGCAGAACTAACCGGTTATCAGAGATATAGCAAAAAGACAAACTTTACTAAAAGATACGAAGAACAGGAAATTTTAGAGAACCAGTATTGCCACGCCCTGAAGGGACATGCCACAAAAGAAAGGGAAAATGGTTTTCCATATATGGGCAACAAAACTGCCCTGACGACAATGATGACTGAAATTGCTGTATGAAATACTTTTCACTTCTCGACTGTTCGCCCATAGCTATACGAGAGTGCTTATATTGAGACATACACTGAGTTGTGGTATAATGTAATTTGGGATTGCATAACGTCTAACCTTCGCAGATATTCTTTCAACACGCTGGATTAAGTATAACACGCCGAAAAGCAAAGAAACTAAGTATACTGTTGCGTTGTGGTGTGTTGTGGTGTAGTGGATATCGACTTGGAACGACAAATCGGGGTGCCGAGTTCGAATTCCAGTTGAATTCCTTGCATTCACTTGCGTACAAATACCCTTGGGAAAGGTATTAATCTGTCTCTCCCCTCCAGTTATGGGTTAAATAACAGGACAGATTGCATTCTATGGCCGTGGCTGGCAACCAGTCTACCACAGAAAGCAATGGCAACCTACTGCGGCATAATTTCTGCCCAATCAGTTCAGTTGATCGGTCAAAGCGTGTATCAGGTATGGCACTTAACTAACTGACCATTGGAAAAATTATGAACCTATTTCTTCTCCCGGTCCACATCTACAGACTAGCAGTATAGCCCGGCGTTGCTCGGGTGTAATGAAAGCTTTAATGGTCCTGGAACTCAGACTCTTTGCACGTTGGCACAAAAGACTAAAAAGCAATAGTTGTTTCCAGTTAAAGTGAAACAGTAGATTGAAAGAAAAATGAATGGATGTAAGTCAAATTTTGATTTCCTCGTATCGATATCAAATAAGTTTTTTTCCTTGTAAACTGAATTTTGAAGGCTAAATAAGTCCTCTGAGTAAATGGTATCATGGCTGAGATTAAGAACTACAATTATACCTACTTATAAGCCAAACCCGAAGCAAAAACTAAAATAAAAGGGCTGAAAAAAATGCAGTCATACAGGCAGATAAACACACACACACACACACACACACACACACACACACACACACACACACACACACACATCTTGCCTTATATATATATATATATTATCGATTTGCTGCACTATTGTAAGAACGGCAACATTGAAACTTCTGAATATCGTTTCTTATGTCTTTGTTTATGAGTGTATCAAATTTGATTAAAATCGGACCACTCCTTCTATAACCCGATTTTTTCGATTATCGATTTTCGATATTTATCGGGGGTACCTCGACACAAAACCTAACTAAGAACACTCCCAGACTCTTATAGTACAACAGTGTAAATTTTCAAGAAAATCGGTTCAGCCGTCTCGGAGTCTATAGGTAACGGACACACACACACACACACACACACACACACACACACACACACACACACACACACACACACACACAAAGTTCCATTTATAAATAAGTTTAGATAGGCGTGAATTAACAATTCAAACCGGATACTCAACCGTGATTGTCAACCAGTCACGTATAGCACTTAACTGACTGATACTGTTGCCATTTCTTTGGGGTGGGTAGCGGGTGCCAGTCACAATCCTCGTTCCTGGCCCTACCAGACCTCTTCACGTCACTGCTAACGAGTAAATCGATGGTGGAAAAATGTTTAAGAGAGACAGAAAAACGATTTAGTAAGAGCTGCAAAGGACAGGGAATTGTGGAGAGCCACGATCGCCTCCATCCCGAAGAGACACGGCGCAAAGAAGAAGAAGAAGAAGAAGAAGAAGAAGAAGAATTCACAGACTGGACCACATTTTCATTTTTAATTTCTTCCCACTGTTTCTTCTTGCCTTGAACAGAAGCCGACATTACCGATTACGCGTACAGGTCTATTATACTTTGAATTTTAATTAGAATTTCTTCCAGTCCAATAATTGATTAATTTCTTGTATAGAATAATGAGTAGCCGTATCAAATAGTATTTTGAAAGCGGTTTAGTAATTATCAGTTATAAATACCAGTATTGATCGCCTTCGAGTTTTTGGTGCAAGGGTTGCATTTACACCCAGAACAAAACTGGCTTCTCAATGAAACGGTTCGCAGCCTATTTTTGGAACTGTCGTCGCACTAGCGTATAACTCGGTGTTACTTGTGCTGAACGCACGTGTTTGTTTAACCTTTTTTTTTTTTTTAGTTATTATTAAAAAGGGTGGTTCAATCGCCGACGCGCAAGAGGTGTAATAGTTGGCGGCTTCGAACAAGAAATCGTCGGGCGGAGTTTAAATTCTGGTTGAGTTCTCCATATTCACAGTTTTACACAAATACCATTGGATGTGCGTTGTGGTGTAGTGGATATCGACAAAAAACGACAAATCGAGGAGCCGAGTTCGAATTCCAGTTGAATTCCTTGCATTTTACTTTCACTCAAATACCCTTGGGAAAGGTACTAATCCATCTCTTCTCCCCAATTATGGGTTAAATAACAGGACATATTGAGTTCTATAGCCTTGGCTGGCAACCAGTCTACCACAGAAAGCAATGGCAACCTACTGCGGGATAATCTTCTGCCCAGTCATGTCTCTTTTGAGACATGATCGCCCACAGCGTTTATCACGTATAGCACTTAACTGATTGACCTTTGGAAAAATTATAAACCTGTTTCTTCTCCCGGTCCACATCTACAGGTATGGGTGAATTAACAATGCAAACCGGATACTCAACCGTGATTGTCAACCAGTCTAGATGAAGGACAACTTCTAAAATCGTCGGTGGCCCCGACAGTGCATATATTTGAAGTGTGATAAAGGTCCGCTTAACATACTTGCAGTATAAAAATTCACAGCAATAGCGTGAAATTAGTGATAAAACATTGCAAAAAAAAAAAAAAATCTCACACTAGACTGTTTCTCATATACGTAATTTTACACTTTATTCAAGGCCGGATTTCGTCAGTAGCCGTCGGCTAGTGGCTGGGTGTGTCTCCACGGCCATATCCAAACATAAACCCTACACTCTTGTGTGACTGTTCTATCTGTGAGACGGGTATGTATGTATGTATGTATGTATGTATGTATGTATGTATGTATGTATCTATCTATCTATATCCCAATTGCTTTATCTATCTATCTATCTATCTATCTATCTATCTATCTATCTATCTATCTATCTATCTATCTATCCCAATTGCTTTATCTATCTATCTATCTATCTATCTATCTATCTATCTATCTATCTATCTAGCATACGGTCTTTGTCATGTGGGGCATATCCTAGGCGTAACAGAGTTGATTATGTGTTTACATGTCAAGGCCCGTCATTTACATCGAGTGAAGCGCGAATTTCCATCTCCGAATGGGGAGCCAAGTCTCATGACTTTAATGGTCTGTTGTGATACTGAGTTCAAAGTATTCTGGCATCATCTAAGCTGAGTCATTTACTAAAGCATGTCTTTACTTTAAAATATTTTGTTAGAAAAAAAAATCCAACCGAAAACGGCCTATTCTGAAGTTAGTTTTTAGAATAAGTGGGAGGAGGCTTGTAACGAAAGGGACAACGATTTGCTACCTTCAAGGTAACATTTGAACTTTTCTGGACTTCTTAAGATTCTAGTCAGTTCACGTCTTCCTGCATTTGATCGGATATTGCTTTTATCAAACTAATAATAGATTATTGCTGTCATGTCTGGTATTAATTTGCTTCAAGCCTACACTTTCCACTCTTAACAGATTTCAAAAATGTGTACGTGGCGAACAAATTATTTTAAAAACTAACATTTTCGCCATATACGAGAGGTCACAAACCGCTCGTAACTCTATGAAATGATCCACCATGCCTCGTACACAGGTAGACACATCCTCATTTTCTTTGTATTCAATTGGTAAAGAAGTAGTTCAATTCAGACAGCTTCTACTCTAGAACTGGTGCATTGTGGAAGAGAATCCTTATCACTACAATCTTAACATCTTCAAGTCTTACATATCCTCATAATTTAAACTTCTCATTTCCTCTTCTTACGCATATAAAGCTACCTTATTCAGGAACCCTCTACACTGAGTGGCCCTTGAGCCGTCTTTGGAGTAAACACTTCATAAACATAATTTAGATCAGTTCTTCTCGATAACTAACGAATTCCTTTAGTAAGATTTTATCCAAATATGATCTGATAGGATTAACTGTGTTTGAGATTATTTTCATGTTGAAAAATTAAAGCTGTTTCAAGTCGGACGCTTTCCAGAAAAATGGCGTGACGAAAGGTAATCTTCTTAAGTAATCCGACGTCCATGCTACCGTCAATTCTGACAAGGCTACCAACATTACTGGCTGACCTTCCAACCTCGTGTTGGCACGTAAAAATGCTTGAACTGTCGTCACTAATCGGCCTTGAACATTTCTTAAGTAATCTTTATATTCATTATACAAGTCTTTCTTCAAAAACTTTACCCAGCTTTAACTAAACATAAAATGTAAGCAATTTTTTAATCCTGGTGATTGTTGCTAATGCTTCTATAATATATATATATATATATATATATATATATATATATATATATATATATATATAATAACAATAATAATAATAATAACAATAATGCTAATACTAATAATTGTTATAATATATTTCAGTTCATCTCGAAAAACCCACCGAGAACAAACTCGGAGGGGGAAAAAGGGAAAGTAAAAAAAGAAACAAACTAAGTACTTGAACATACATCAAAATACTCATAGGAAAGAAAAAAAATCCTGAGGCGAGAACCCTAACACTAAAGTGCTCAATACACTAGTAGAACAAAAAAAAAATGTAAGAGCCAACAGAGGCGACCTACCCTGATGAGCCATAAGGTGAAACCTAGGTAGGTCTGTTGGCTCTTACTTAGATTTATTCTTTATATATATATATATATATATATATATATATAAGCCGTGCTGATGAGCTGTGGTGCAGCGAAGCGGATCTGTCTGCGGATGACTATAGTATTTACGCTCTCACACCCTGATTGAGCACTCTGGGAGAGTGGTAGACTTTGTAAACAGTAGCTACTCCGGCATTTACGCATCGCTCATTCGATAATGAATTGGAGCACTTTAGCTATTGGGCGTGTTTATACGCGCTAAAAAGCCCGCCTTCTTCTACTGAATGCTCGTGGCCTAGGGGTGGAGTTGCCGACTGACGCCAATTCGGTCGGTTTCATTCCTGGTTTGGGAAGCGACCGGAGTCTAAGCCGTGCTGATGAGCTGTGGTACAGCGAAGCGGATCTGTCTGCGGATATATATATAATTTTAATTTCTTTTATTTTACTTTTACAATTTATTATATTAGCTCTAATTAATTATATCTTCGTGTTATGTTTTTAAATATCCTCCAATTTACGTTTTATGAATAATTTCTGTTTGTGTATGTTATTTTCATAATTTTTTTTCTAATGCCAAAGGATTTACCTTAAAACCATGTAACTAATGTGTGTATCTGTCTGCAATTCACTTCGGGCCAAAATTTTCAGATTTCTCTTTCTTAGACTTTTCTCTTGTCTCTCGTTTTATACATTTTCTCACTTTCACCTCTTTACTTTTTACTCTTTTTGTATTTTTCATTTTCCTCTTTTTTCCTTTTTCTTCATAGGAGTTTAATTAGTTATTTTTTAATGTTAAAAGATTTGATCCCAGACACTTTGTAACCGATATCAATATCTGTCTATAATTCACTTACTGCATAAACTTCAAATGTCTCCCTTTTAGCTGTTTCATTGGCTTTCTCTTTCTATACTTTCTCACTTATTTTCCTCTTTACTTTCTATTTACTCTGTATCTTTCCCTTTCCTCTTTCTTTTCCTTTTCTTGATTTCTCATCTTATTTTCTCATCTTTTCTACCTTATTTATTTTCCCCCTCTTTTTTAATATCTTTTTACCTCGTACAAACAGATTTCCAAAAATAAAAGGAAGTGGTCTTCTGTTAAATTTTTTTCAATAAAACGTTTACTATAATCATTATTAACTACCTGAGGAGACATTGCTCTTTCAATGTCGAAACAATATGTACAATTTTGTAGTAGTTTGTACGTTTTCTAAAGTAAAAATTTATAATATATATATATATATATATATATATATAGCCTTTGAGATTTGAAAAAAGAAATTACTCGACCGACGGTCGAAAGCGAGGGAAAATTACTCGCCCCAAAATTATTTTACTCGACCGAATCCATTTTCTTAATAGTCGCCTTACGTAAACATAACGTGAATCGCTGACGGAAAACAAAAAATGTAATTTAATTAAAAGTTCGAACGTGTTAAAAAGGATTTAAAATCTTTTAAAAAATAATAACAACAAAATTTGATATTTCCTCTTAATAATACCATAAACCTTTTGATGATAAAACTTTGTCTTATTAAATTTGAGCACTTTTAACATCATGATAAGCTGTTTTCTTTTGTTGGTACCTAAATTCGTAGTTTCTTTCTTCTGTCTGACTTCAACCTCACGGATGATAAAAAATAACAAATCTGATTTTCTCAACGATTTTCTGTAAAAAAAAAGTACTTACTTGTATAATTTGTTTTTCGGTGTGTGGTTGAAAGAAGTATGCGTTATTTTCTTTCCTTCAAATGTTCATTTTTACTTTTCGTAAGCGGGGAGGAAATATAGATGTTGAGTCAAGGATAAAAGTTTTCCAAACGAGTTTCTAAAAATTTGTAATTGTCTGTAATCTGGGCGACAGAGACATTTTGGCTCCACTCTGGAAGCGTTAATTAAACGAATGTTTACACTGACCAGGACGATAAAAGCGAGACCGAGTTCAATAATGTCATCGTAAGTCATTCTAAGTAACTTGTGAATCTTCATTAGAATAATTTTGGGTTGTAAAAGAATCAGATTTTCTTTTTTCTATATTTGAAGGGACGCGTTTCATTGCGAGATTTTAATCGACCGCAGGCGAGTAAAGCAATAAACTTTAATCGCCGAATTAAATTTTTAATCGACTGAATGAAATCTCAAACGCTATATATATATATGATGGGCTCTTTCGTCGTTTTCGGCGTATGAGGATCCGAAAACCTCATTCATTATTTATCTTTGTGTTGTATGTGACACTGCAGTCCCGGTAGTGACCTGCATACAAGCCCACATATTTTTCAACAGCGACGATCTCGAAACATAACAACAGGAATATTTGCTGATACTTTCCGCCGTTGTCTTTCGTCTCTTAGCCGGTGAATATGACTGATTTCGAAATTTCTGATACAACTCTAGCATAAATATCTCCAGTGATTTCTATCCAAGATAGCTCGCTCGAGGTTAGTATGAAACACTTTGACAGACGGGTGGTTACTCTTTAGCTTGTTTTTATACCTGAGACACAGCCGTCTAACAGTAAGAGCTGTCAACTGTATGTCTGGCTATATATATATATAGTTTCCAGTATATCATATTTATGAGTAAAAGTGTTCCATATCAGGGATAGATATTATGTAAATATAAAAGTGGACACTATGATCAAAATCAGTCCTGAAGATTGCCTTCATGCATAAAGCTGACTGCTCTACTCGGTTTTGACCTCAGTGAACACCTTCCACACACACACGCACACACACACACACACACACAAACACACACACAGATATATATATATATATATATATATATATATATATATATATATATATATATATATATATATAAACATGTTACGGAAATTAATGAATTTTAACGAAACTTGGTTATAAGCAACCGACAATTTGTAATGAATTATTTTGAACATTATTTTTTACCGATACTCGTATTTAAGTAGATATTCTGTTTTTGATTAAACGATATTTTATATTTATATCTACAGGCCTGATTATTTTACGATAAATTTTTAATAAAATTCGTTAATTTCCGTAACATGTTTACATTTGTTGACATTACGATACATTTCAGAGCAGATATGGTTTGTTTACGGCAGATCGAAAATTGTGTTATATAAGCATGATAAAAACCTCGTCTGATCAAGAGGCTATTCATGGTCGAGTGGTTAAGACAGTACCAGATCAAATGGTAGCTTCCCCTATGTAAACAAACCATATCTGCTCTGAAATGTATCCAAAATAATTCATTATATATATATATATATATATATATATATATAATTTCTTTCAAACATCGTTCAGGAAATATGGCCGACAATGAAGATTTAATTTATTTTTATTAAGTTTTTCCTGCATCCTAACACTTTTACGTTTTGTTGGAGATAAAGAATATAAAAATTGTAGATAATGTTTATTATCCCAAGCGCTTTTGGCAACTTCTATAGCCATTTAATCGTCAAAACATGAGGAAAAATAGCAATAGCAGAGACATAAACGCTCTTGAAAAAATATATGGCGATAACAAAGATAGTATAAAAACCATAAATGCTATAAGTCAAGGAAAACCTGAAAGAAACGACATTTAAGTCAAGCAGTCTCTGAAATAAAGTGCTCGATATCACAAATAGAGAATAATTAGGATTAAAACAAATATGAAATCTGCCACTAAGATAATTGATATTATATTCAGCAATCGGTTTCTGAAACTAATCATTTATCATTTTTGTTTTAAATAATTATTTTTAGAAACTGGAATGTTAAATAAAAAATCAATCAGCTAAATAACAAATTTAGCTAAGTAACAAATACCTACGTAACAATTAGCTAAGTAACAAATACCAAAGTTGGTATTCATCACACATACACACACACACACACACACACACACACATATATATATATATATATAAATTATAAATGAATCAATTATTGATTGAGATCGTATCCTGCGAGTATCCCTTTCTGTTTGCTAGAGCGGGTAGCCAATCGTGGTTGTTCAACACCTACAGAACACACCTGTGGTTTATACTGCAACAATACTGAGCGGACCTTAGTCACAGTTTCTGGGAGTGAGTGCATTATCTGGCGTGTTCTGTTAAAAGGTCAGTACGCTCATAGCCTCTGTCACGATAGCTTGTGACTTCGTGACAAATCGACCATGGGGAGATTCAAACCCGCCTCACATCGTCGGAAAAAGACACTTTCTAACCACTCGGCTTTCTGTCCATAATATTTATGATATCGGATTAATACAATTCATTCGAAATATTGTTTATGGTTGGATAGGAATCTATCTGCAAATATGAAAAAATGAACTTCGAGAAATCTATGACAGAAGAAATTTTGCTTTCAAAGCATAAAAATGATTTCATCTGACCGTCTGTTCCGTCGTGCCCAAGGGTTAGGGTAAATGGTGATTCCCGTTTTGGACGCAGGTTCGATTCAATTTAATAAATAAATACGAGTATCCACTAAAAATAAAAAATATCCACTAAATAAATAAATACGAGTATCCACTAAAAATAAAGTTTAAAGTGATACACACAAATATCACACAAAAATATCCCGAAATACTAAATACACAATCGTCATTGGCTTCAACCACGGCCTCCAGACGACTTACATCTCAGACAAACAAAACCCTGTGTTATATAACAGAAACCACATCACTTGAGGACTTTCAACAAGAGCAACAACTTAAATGGATATCGTATGTAAGAGAAAATAAAAACTTATTTGAAATGTTAATCTTCCACACTACTTTGAACAAAAGGTTAGGAAGGAAGCATCGATCAATACTTGGAAAGAGCCATAGCAACTGCTGAGTTTTAACTCGGGCAATAAATTCCGAATATCTAAACTTATTTATAAATGAAACTTTGTCTGTGTGTGTGTCTGTGTGTGTGTATCCGTTACCTATAGATTCCGAAACGGCTGAACCGATTTTCTTGAAAATTTACACAGTAGTACTATAAGCGTCTGCGAGTGTTCTTAGCTAGGTTTTGTGTCAAGGTACCCCGATAAATATCGAAAATTGAATATCGAAAAAATCGGGTTATAGAAGGAGTTGTCCGATTTTAATCAAATTTGATACACTCATAGACAATGACATAAGAAATGATATTCAGAAGTTTCAAGGTTGCAGTTATTACAATAGTGCAGAAAATTTTATATCGGTACCAGGAAATCAAAATTTGACTTAAATCCATTCATTTTTCTTTCAATCTACGGTTTCGCTTTAACTGGAAACAACTATTACTTTTTAGTCTTTCGTTCCAACGTCCAAAGTGTCTGAGCTCCAGGACCATGGATTAGTTTTAAAGCTTTTATTACACCCGGGCTATACTGCTAGTTTACTTACAAAGGAAAAATCTAACTTTACCATCACGTGATAATTAAAAAAAAGTTAATTTTTTATATTCCCTTTAAGCTTTTCTTTTGTAACGTTACTTTAATTATATTTTATAAAAATACGTGACTCGGATAGAGTTTGTATATAACACCCTGTCATCCCGTTGGCTTTTGTGCGTATATATACCCTCAGTTTAGCTTTGTTTACTTGGCGTTTCCATGTTGGGGTAGTTTATCCTTTTACCATGCCCTGATAAGTATAGTATCCCATCGGCCTATAACTGGCGTTGAGTTAAACAATGTTCAGCTATCTCTCTATCCTAGCTTTTGTCATTATCATTGCCTTGTTCCATATCACGCTTTATTTGCCTATGTCAAACTTAGTATTTCTATATCAACACGTTGTTTCTAAAAGCTTCATGACTTTATATTGGCCTTGTGTCAAACAGTCATTAGAATACTATCTTTATCTCTTTATGTCTATGGTAATCCTATTGACTTGCCTTTTCTATTTTGGCATTGTGCCATACCAAGATAAGAATAGTTTTTTTTCTCTCTGGCGACAATTGGCTTTGAGCCAAACTGTATTTAACATAGTATCTTAGTATCTCTCTATGTAAACCATTTTTACTTGGCCTTGTGCCATGCTATGAATAGAAAAGTACCTCTATGTGACTCTATGATAAATATAGTATCGCGGGTTTTCTGGTTTGGCCTTTTGCCATAGCGGAATAGGTATTGTATTTCTCTCAGCCATAGTTTGGTTTGGCTTTCGGCCACACTGTTAAACAATATCCCTCTCTGTCTAGCTTGCTTAATTATAATATGCTGAGCTTCTCTCTCTGTTTATTTTGGTCTTGTGCCAGACATGCTAAGCTTTGTCACTACACCACACTATCTCTCAGCAATGGGGGTGTCGACAAGAAATAGAATGGTAAATATAGCACCTCTCTTTCGTCTCTCGCATATTTAATGCAAATTTATAGAATAGGCAATGCGGCTGAGATCTTTTTGTTTGTCTGCAAGAACAGAAAGGCAACGCTCTCCTCCCTAGCCTGCATCTCTCTTTCTCTTATGCGTCCGATCAATAACGTGACGCTTGCCCCAGTTCTCCGTTCAGTTCAACTCTCCACTTTCGGGTGGCCTTCCCTGTCTTCATTTTCTGTCGGCCAACAAAATCGAACTCAAAATTCTCGACCCGGCTTCTGCTTGGCGTATAATAGCAATCGACTGTTACGCTTTAAGGTCTGAACAATAAAAACGCTTTTGAGTAAATATTCGATCGTTTTCATAAATGGCAGATTAATGTAAACGGGCTTCCTGGCTCATCTCGAAACACATCCCCGAACACATACACAGACCATTTATTATAATTATTATTTCATGAATTTGCATTTTCACTAGAATGTATATTTGTAAAGTGCCTTATATATGCAGGATGTGCGTTGTGGTCCAGTGGATATCGGCTCGGAACGAGAAGCCGGGGAGCCGAGTTTGAATTCCAGTTGAATCCATTGTATTCACTTACGCGCAAATACCCTTGGGAAAGGTATTAATCCGTCTCTTCCTTCCAGTTATGGGTTAAATAGCAGGACAGATTGGGTTCTATAGCCTTGGTCGGCAACCAGTCTACCGCAGAAAGCAATGGCAACCTACTGCGGGATAATCTTCTGCCCAGTCAGTCATGTCTCTTTCGAGACATGATCGCCCAAGCGTGTATCGCGTATGGCACTTAACTGACTGACTTATATATGCAGGAGCTAACTCAGTATAATTGTACATCATATTAACGCCGTGATACACACATCTTTTACTATTATTATTATTTTCTTATGAATTTGCGTAGTCATAAGAATTTATATTCGTAAGGAGTGAGTAAAGGATGGGTGTTCTGGTGCAGTCTGTATCAGCTAGGAACGAGAAATCGGAGAGCCGAGATCGAATTCCAGTTAAATTCGTTGCATTCACATACATATTTGGGTATCATTCCGTCTCTTCCTTCCAGCTAAAAGAACAGATTGAGTTCTATAAACTCGGTTGGTGAGCAATTAATGGCAACATACCGAAAAAAAATGGTAACGCAGTAAGTAATGGAAGCCTTCTTCTGGAAAATCTACGCAGCCAGTCATGCCTTTTTCGAGACATGATTGCCCGAGCGTGTATCACGTATGGCACATAACTTATTGAAGGTGTCTTAAATATGCAGGAGCTAACTGAGTATAATTGTACATCATATCAACGTCGTTATATTAATTCTTCTGGAACTCTATTGACTGTAGTAATTATTGGCATGTTTCCACGTGTCCGACAGATTATTGGCACGACCCTCTCCATCATAGTCCAGTTCAAAGACCAGGTACATAGAATTTCTAATTTTCGTTTTAATTGTTTAAATGTGAACAATCGTTTACGATTAATATATATATATATATATATATATATATATATATGTATATATATATATATATATATATATATATATATATATATACAACACATCACTCAATAAATCCCGCGCCTAATCAATAAAACAACAACTTTTAGTCAAAAAATCGAATTTATTCATGAACATAGTCTCCTTCTAGGGTGATACACTGATTCCAACACTTCTCTAACTTTTCGATTCTTTATTTGTAAAACGATTTGTCTTTGGTTTCAAACTACGCCTCAAAATCACTTCTTCATTGGACCCAAATCTCTTTCTCTGGAGCATTGAGTTCTGCAAACATCTAGAAGTCGCTGGGGGTCAGATCTGGAAAATAGGGTAGATGCGAAAGCAGTTCGAAGTGCAGTCCATGTAATTTTGTCAACGCTGCGATCGACTTGTGACACGGTGTGTTGTCTTGGTGAAAGATCACTTTTTTCTTTTTCATTTGTGGCCGTTGTTTTGTCTATTTCTTTCTTCAAACACATCAAAAATGCTATATGATATTCGCTATTGATGTTTCTTTTTTTCTTAAGGTCATCGATGAACAAAATACCTTGCGCATCCGAAAATACGGAGGCCAAAACTTTGCCTACTGATGTTTGTGTCTTTGGTCGCTTTAGACGGCTTTCATTTGCTGCTGTCCACTCAACTGACTGCCGATTTGATTCCAAAGTGAAGTGGTGGATCCATCTTTCATCCATTGTCACATAATTACGCAAAATCTTTTTCTTGTTGCTCTGAAACCCTTGCAAACAACGCTTTGAATCGACTGTGAGCAAACGCCGCACTCACTTTGAACACAGCTTTCTGATTGACAAATATTCATGCAAAATAGTAAATACACTGTCTTCTGATATGTTCAACTCCTCTGCTATATCATGCAACTTTAATTTACGATCGGCCAAAACGTGTTTGTGGATTATCTTGGTGTTTTCTGGCACAACTGCTGATTTGAGGCGCCCTGAGCGTTCAGCATCATTTGTGTCTGTACGACCGCGTTTAAAGTCAGCATATCATCTCTTAACCGTTGTTTCCGACGGAGCAGACTCCGAATAAGACTTATCAAGCCATTGCTTTGCTTAAAAACTATTTTTTACCACCAGAAAGCAATGCTTTATCAACACACGAAATTCAGATTTTTCCATTGTTTTGAACATTTTCGATAGTGGCTTCACTTAAATACTTGTAATTTGTAAACTAATAATCCGATTGGGCCAAAATTTGGTCACATGCTATTTGAAGGTTAGTATTTCGTAAAAATCAGATAATTTCTTTTTATTAGTGGTGCCATCCATATGTCAGACCCGGGGCTTATTGAGTGATGTGTCATATATATATATATATATATATATATATATATATATATATATATTAGCAAACATGTAAACATGTCCTGCTTTGCATTTCTACCATTTATTACATGATCGAACCAAAGTGCTTTATTCAAAAATATCTTGAAGTATTAGGAATTTTGATACTGTTGTCTCTGTGCGATATTGTTTATTTTATATTTTTTAGACCATGGGATATTCGTCGTCTTGAATTCTTAGCCTCTGCAATAATCGGTCTTTTTAATTCCTTAGCTCAACTATATTCATCTTTTTTTAAAATTCTCTAGCCTCCATGATATTTGTCCCTTTGAAAGGTTTAGACACTACGATTTATGTCGTTTTTAGCCTCGCTGATATTCGTCTTTAAAAAATTTAGACTCTGCTATATCTGTTATTTTGAATACCTTAGCTTCTTCAATATTTGTCTGCTATATATGTCATTTTGAATTGCTTCGCTTTTGCTATGTACGTCATTTTTAATTCCTTAGCTTCAGCGATAATCGTCTTTTTTAATTGCGTATTATCTGCAATATACGTACTTTTGTCACATAGAATTCACTAGACACTGCGTTCTTTGTCATTTTTATTCTTTAGTTTCTGCGAATTTCGACATTTTTAATTCCTTGCATTATTTACCTCTGCGCTATTTGTCATTTTAATTTTCTCAACTTCTGCATCATTCGTATTTATTAATTCCATGACATCTGCGATATTTTAATTTTGAATTCCTTAGAGTCTGGGCTTACGGCCTATCACGTTGAATACACCGGTTCTCGCTCGATCACCGAAGTTAAGCACTGTTGAGCCTGGTCAGTACTTAGATGGGTGACCGCTTGGGAATACCAGGTGTTGTAAGCGTATAGCGACGGATGAGCGTTGTGGTGCAGTGGGTATCGGCTCGGAAAGAGAAATCGGTGAGCCGAGTTCGAATTCCAGTTGAATACCCTGCATTCACTTAAGCACTGGTACCCTTTGGAAAGGTATTAATCTGTCCCTTCTCTCCACTTATGGGTTAAATAACAAGGGTAGGGGCTTGCGGACCCCTGCCCTTAAAAATAAATCCCAATGAATCTTGATACTAGAAAAGAAAAAAGTATTACTAGACACAAAACTTATATAAAAAAACAACAATAAATTGTTGAAAGAAAAAGGTATTACCAGCAATAAATAAATAAAATTTAGTTGGCAATAAATGACCCGCCGAGGTTGATTTGCCATAAAAACAAGACAACTAACCAACCTTAGAGTCTGCGATACATGTCATTTTTACTTCCTTAGCTTTTGCGATAATCATCTATTTTTATTCCTTAGCCTATGCAATATTTGTCATTTAGAATTCCATATCTTCTGCAATAATCGTTTTTTATTCTTTAGCCTCTGCAGAAACTATCATATTGAATACCTTATCTACTGGTTTTATTCATTCTTGAATTTCTTAGCCGCAGCGATATTGGAAATTTTTGATTCGTTACCCTAGCAACATTCTTCTTTTTGGATCTCTTAGCCTCGCGATATTTGTCATTTTGAATTCCCTGGCATCTACGCTTCTTTTTCTTTATGTGCCGTGCCTTTCAGGACGTAGGCGATCATGGACTTCCATTTACCTCTGTCCCTTGTCGCTCTTACCATTTTTCCTCTTGATATCTCTCCCAAACCCCGCTTCGCCATCCCCTTGCTCAGGCCCATCAAATATTCTCGCACTGATTCCCCTATCTCTCTTTCCCTGTATCTATCCTGTGAGTATTATATTCTCCAAGCCCTCTTTCTTTTCGTGTACCAGAAACCTCAGCTGTCTCTTTCTGATGCTAAGTATAAGTTTTCTTATCGTATGCATTCTCTCGAAAACGTTGTCGTTGCTCACATGTTTGGTGCGTGGTATCCTCAGCATCATTCTGTAGAACCACATTTTTGTTGCTTCCGGTCTCCTTCGTATTTTAGGAGATTGTACCGTATTTGCTGCCATACAGGAGGACTTACATCACATGACAGTTCAATAGTTTTTTCTTTGTTTCCAATGAAATTTTTCTGTCCCTCAATAATCGACTCAGCATCCTTGGCCATGCCAATACGCCGTCGGATCTCAGTGTCACATTTTCCGTCCTCTGCAGGTATTTAAGTTTATGTATCTGCTTGATTTGCCGATTTGCAATTGGCATTTTGGGCTCCTCTTTTTACTGATGACCATGCATTCAGTTTTCTTGTAGTTTATATTTAGTCCTTTCTTTTCGCTTTCTTTTCCTGATGCTGAGCATGTTTCCTTTTCGTTTGCATTTTCTTTAAAACCTTGTCGTTGCTCACATATTCGGCTTATGGTATCCTCAGTATCCTTCATTAGAACCATATGTTTCTTACTTCGAGTCTCTCCTTCATCCTTGAGGAGATTGTCCAGCATTCGCTATCATAAAGGAAGGCAGATATCCCATAACATTCCAGTAGTCTTTTCTTTACTTTAATGAAATCTTCCCGTCTCTTAATACTCTACTGACCATTTGGAAAGCATCCTTGGTCATGCCAATAAGCTTTCGGGTCTCAGTGTCTCAGTTTCCGTCCTCTGTTAGAACACATCCCGGGTATTTAAATTTCTGTAGCTAGTTGATTTCAATATCCTCGACTTATAGTTTGTATTTTGGGCTCCTCTTTTTACTGGTGACCATGCATTCAGTTTTCTAGTAGGTTATGTTTAGAAATTTTCATTTCGCTTTCTTTAGTTACCGTCTGTAAAAAGTTTTGTAGTTTTCTTTCCGTGTCTGCTATCAGAATTGCATCATCTGCGTATCTTATACTGTTAAGACTGTGGCCACCAATCGCAGTTCCTACCAAGACTTGTAGTTTTCTCAGAATTGCCTTGCTGTATAGGTTGAATAGCTCTAGTGAGAAGATACATCCTTGTCTTACACCCCTTTCTATTTTTATCGTTTTCATTCCTTAGCCATTACGATATTCGTCTTTTTTTATGCTTTATCCTATGTGATATTTTCATTTTAAATTCCTAGCCTTTGCGATATTCATCCTCTTTCATCCCTTACTTATTGGTCTTTTTTATTTCTTTACTATACGATATTTTTCATTTTGAATTTCTCAGACACTGATAGTTTTCATTTTGAATTACCTAGACCCAGTCTTTTTAATACTTTCGCCCCAGGGGTATCTGTCATTTTGAATTCCTAAGCTTCTACGATATGCGTCTCTTTTAATTTCCTAGCCTCTGTAATAATTGTCATTTTGCATTCCTTAGCTTCTGCGATATTTGTCATTTTGAATTTCTCAGCCTCTGCGATATTTGTCATTTTGAATTTCTCAGCCTCTGCGATATTTGTCATTTTGAATTTCTCAGCCTCTGCGATATTTGTCATTTTGAATTTCTCAGCCTCTGCGATATTTGTCATTTTGAATTTCTCAGCCTCTGCGATATTTGTCATTTTGAATTTCTCAGCATCTGCGATATTTGTAATTTTGAATTTCCCAGCCTCTGCGATATATGTCATTTTGAATTTCCCAGCCTCTGCAATATTTGTAATTTTGAATTTCCCAGCCTCTGCGATATTTGTCATTTTGAATTTCTCAGCATCTGCAATATTTGTAATTTTGAATTTCCCAGCCTCTGCGATATTTGTCATTTTGAATTTCCCAGCCTCTGCAATATTTGTCATTTTGAATTTCTCAGCCTCTGCGATATTTGCCATTTTGAATTTCTCAGCCTCTGCGATATTTGTCATTTTGAATTGCTTAGACTGCGATATTCGTTCTTTTTACATTCCTTAGTCTCACTAATATTTTTCATTTGGAATTCCTTAGCTTCTGGGATATTCTTCTTCCTTTATGCCTTAGCCTCTGCTATATTTCTCATTTTGAATTCCTTTACCTCTGCGATGTTTGTTATTTCAAATTCTTTTGCTTCTGCAATATTTGTCATTTTTAATTTCTTTGCCTTTGAGATATTTGTCACTTAGAATTATTTTGTCCTTGAGATATACGGCATTTTGAATTCCTTAAACTCTGCGATATATGTAATTTTGAATTACTTCGCTTTCGTAATACTAATCTTTTTAATACCCTAGCCACTGTGATTTTCTTCACTATTAATTCCCGTTGCCTCTGCCATATTTGTTAAACTTAATTTCTTTGCTTTTATGATATTTATCCTTTTGAATTCTTTAGCCTCTGAGATATTCGTATTATATTAATTTTTTGTCTCAGTCTAGCTTTAAAGTTTGGCTTCAGTAAAACATTTTAATTTCAAAGTCGCAGTGTATTTTTCTGCTTCTTTCTCTAACATATATTCTTATCTGAACGTATAACATCAGTCTGTATGATGAAAATTCATTCACTTGCACAGTTCTTAGTAAATTTATTTCCTTTCCAGTAATTTATGTTGTATTTTTTCTAGGTTACTTTATCTCATGTTTATTTCTGCATTGCCTACATTTTCTTTAGACCTGTGTTCTTTGGTTGGTCGGCTGTTACTGTTTAGCAGCATATGAGTTATTTAATGCCGTAATCTAAATAATTTTTATGCAATTTTATGTATTATTTTTCTTCAGATAATCATGGTTTATTGATACGAATCTTACTAATTAACACATAGCCGGGGAAGAAAAGTTAATTTATACCTTTCCCAATGTCATTTGCGCGTAAGAGAATATAACAAACCCGACTGCAATTAAAACTCGGCTCTCCGATGAACAATCCCGATCCACGATTCATTAAACCACCCGCATATCCAAGCTTACAGCATCTGGCATTCCCAAGCGGTCGCTTCTCTAGGTACTAAGCAGGCTCGACGTTGCTTGATTTTCAGTGATAGTAGTCCTGTGTTTTGTATTAGAATATTTCTATATAATTGTTTTCGATGGCATTGTTTTAGAACACTATTAAGAAAAGCTCAGTTTTTCTTTTTAGGTTTCCCCCACACAGCCCTGTCCATGTAAATTTATCTTCTATTCCGTCGATTTGTCTTTGATGTGTCCATCATCTTTCTTTCTATTCTGGAATTCTGGTTTTTGTGTTTATTAGATTTCGATTAATCTGTTTTTTAATTCTTGTAACCTTTCCCACCTCATTTCTGCATACGTTTCGTGAGAGTAGAGCCAATTCAATGATCAGCACTGATCAGTCTTCACCTTCCTCTAGCATTGTAACATATCTGCCTCGTCTTTCAGTTTAAGATGTATTCGGAGTGTGTCAAAATGAAAATTATCTAGTTTAAGAAGTATGCGGAGTGTCTCAAAATATTTAGATATTCAACTGCTTTGATTTTCTCTTGCAGTCAGTCAGTAAAGTGCCATACGTGATAAATGCTTGGACGATCATGTCTCGAAAAAACATAACTGACTGGGCAGAAGATTTTCTAACAGTAGGATGCAATTACTTTCTACGATAGACTGGTTGCCAACCAAGGCTATAGAACTCAATCTGTCCTGTTATTTAACTCATTGCTGGAGAGAAGAGACAAACTAATACCTTTTCCAATGGCATTTGAGCGAAAATGAATGCAACGAATTCAACTGAGATTTGAACTCGTCTCTCCAAATTTTGTTCCGAGCCAATATCCACTTCACCACAATGCGCATCTACTCTTGTAGCATTGTGCTATAATATGTTTTTCTTTATATTCCGAAGTATTTTTTAAAAATATTTTCTCTTAATTTCTTTCTGTTCGATGTTATCTGGTTCCGAAGTACACTGGCACTTGTAGCTTTGGTTTTTATTCAGCCTTTGATAGATTTTTGGTTGCGTGACTCGATTCCTTCCGTGTATTCTCTTCAGTTTTCTTTTACTCATTCCGAACTTTGCGCATTTCTTGATGCCAATATGAATCTTGTGATTATTTGGATTTCCGGTTCCTTTTGTTTGAGGTGAAAATTTTGAAATGGACCACTTACAAGATGTCGTTAATTCATTATCCTCTTCTTCTATGTGCAGTGTCCCTCCATGTTATGGTCCCTCCTACGAGGAATGAACTCTTCCTCTTGTTATATATGATTAGCTTTGTTACTTCCGGAAGGCAGTTAATTGCGCAGTTAAAACCAGCTATTATTCAGGCAATAAGCTATCATATTTCAGTACTATTAATTGTACTTCGTCAGGCGACGGTTAGTCATTGATGATAAGAATTATTTTTATGGAAATTTAAAAACATTTCGTTACTTTTTTTCAAACAGTTAAGGGGGTGTATGGATAGAATTAAGAATATTCTTGTGGGTAAGTCTCGATTAACCAATAAAAATTTAAGTCTACGTTAAACGGGGAATAATGTTTGAGGGTGGAGGTGGGTAGATTTAAGAGGTCACGATGAGTTAGCTATTAGTGGTGTCTACATTAGCATTATGTAATTATTTGATGATGGGGGTATGGCAACAATAGATGTGTTATGTGTGTTTCAGATCTTGGCTATCTTGTTGTAGAAGTGATGTTTTAAAGGGGTTTGTTGATATAATTAGAACTCAGGATTATTTATATAGGATGCTTGCAATACTAAAGAGACAGCAAAGCATAGCATTATTTAAGTTAAGCAAAATAAATAAAATGGATGGTGTATCGGTATATATTAATGCAATAGTAGCGGCTTAATTGTGGTATGTAAGCCGAAAGCTCAGACCTGATAAAAAATCAACAATTATTGCGATTTCTTGTCGTCTTTCCATGACAACACTATCAAGCTAATCAGATCATACGAATGGATCTTTCACAAAATAAATAGACAGAACTTGTCTATATTATTCAATGAAATCTTTATTAATGAAAAAATTCTGCCAAAATACACAGAATATATATATATATATATATATATATATATATATATATATGATCTGTAAATTCAGTTCACACTTAATGGGTATAGCTATTTCAACATATCAATTCGAGACATGCATTGTCAACCCTAGTCAACCAGAGAATGGATAAAAAGTCTTGTACCGGAAGCAAGGGTTAGTAAAAGAAGGGGTGAGGAATGTTGGCTTGAAAAAGGCCAAGCAGAGGAGAAAATAATAGTAATCTTCCTTTGGGAGAGGAAGGCAGGTAGTTTGTCCATTGGGTCAGGGATAGTAGGTAGTAAAAGCTTCGTATTCTTCAAATTGAAATTCTAATCTTTGTAAGAGGCAAAACATATTATGAATAAAGGGAAGGAGGGGAGAGTTAATCAAGTTTAAATTTACTACGGTGAAGACAGTTGCTAATTAATTCGTTACACTTATTAAGAAGTACGTTCTGATACTGAAATTTTAAAATCCTAATCTTTTCTGCTAAACATAGATTACATTTATCACCTAGACTATTAGGAGTACGTGCCATGCCTATCAGCTTCCACTTTATCTGTGGGTTTAAGCCTGCTTTTTTCAATTCCCAGTATTTTTGGGAGAGAGCTGTTTGATACCTTAACATTGGGTCAGTATGCCTATGCGTATAAAATCTTTGTTTCCAAATCCCTGCGGAAATTCCGATGTACACGTTATACTTTTTCTTGCTCTATTAGGGGAAATGCTGGCTTAGTAGATCACATTTGTAGATCTACATTTTTCTTCCATCGGACAGTTTTCTCTGGATCTTCAATTGCAGGAAGGTATAATCCCGGGTCTTGTATTAGATTCACTGAAGGTTCTCAAAACTTGGTTGTTATGAGAACTAATAATGTTGTACATATTATATAACCAATTTTTTAGAATTATGTATGATATTTTATATGATATTTTTATAAGCACCCCACTATCTTGACACTAGATTATGAATAACAATATTGACATTTTATAACGGCCAGTTTTCAATCAGGACCTGACAATTGCATCACGCATGAAACTCAGAGCTACCGGTGAGGAACATAATGAACATTCATTATTAGCATAAATTTTAGCTCTATATAAAAATACTTTGTATTATAATAAAGACAGTTACACACACACACACACACACACACACACACACACACACACACACACACACATATATATATATATATATATATATATATATATATATATATCCCCTGTGACACTCCCTGTGGGAGATAACCTGCTGTGTTCAGTCTATTTTTCTTTCTCTTTTTTCATTTGAGGGATACCTTCTCATTACTAGAGATAGAAGCATAGAAAGAGGGGGGAAAGAGAGTGGTAGAGAGAAAGACAGGCAGGAAGAGAGAGACAGAATGAGCGAGAAAGAGATATGGGTTTTAAAGAAAAGCAAATGCTTAATTTTAATTTTTCTTTATTTTCTTTAATTTATTTTTTTATTTTTGTTCACCATAACTGTATGAATTTTCAGAAATATTTTTAAAAAAATTCATACATAAATAAAATGTTACTTTCATTCTGTTAGAAATGTTTGTGAACTAAAGTTAGGAATATTTTTTTAAAGTTTGTTGGAAATAATGTGTTGTAGTTTTCTTTTTAGTGCACCAGTACTAATACGTTTTGATTCTCTTGAATTCTGAAAAAATGTCAATGTTTTTCTTGGCGGTAAAGATCGTAGGTAAGCCTAAGGTCGTCATTTTACCGGCCTTAAAATCTGTTTGCTTTGGACTAGGTTAAAAGACTATCAAATTTACATATCTTATAATCTAGTTATCTCCTCTCATTTTCGATAACTAAATTTTAAACTGAATTTGTAATCGTAAAATGTTTTCTAAAAAGTTTTATTTTAGTTTTGACAAGTATGACAAAATTTTCCCAATTTTTTTTTTTGTAAAGGGAAGAAACTGTAAAGCACATGACCTTTTAATGTACACTCAGAAATTACAATATAAGAAAAAGAATTAGAAATGCAAAAAAAAAAAATCATAATTGTTTAAAAAATACGATGGTTCGACGAGTTTTATTAAACTTTTTAATTTTCGGTTAGTAAACAGCCTTTTGGTATTAATAACTTTGATATCTTTGAAGTGTTTTAAAAATATTTCTGATACTTCATAAATTATTATAATAAAAAAAAATGAAAATTTCAAAATTTCATTATTAATCGACAATTTTATTTCTTGAGACTATTATGTTCTTAATATATATTATGTATTAGAGCAATTAAAATTAAATAATATCATAGCTTTATTGTATTTTTTAATTTACACTTGGCAGCAGATTTTTGGAAATTAAGGTCAAATGTCTGAAAAAAATTAAAAAATCCTGTGTTTAACTAATAAAACCAATTTCTCCCAAATTTTAATTTTTTAAAATTCATGAATTTACGTGGAGATAGGGTGAGGGTAAAAAATATTAAAAATATTTTACTAAAATTTTTTCAAAAGCATAATTTCTAAAATAATTTCATTTATTTGTGAATAAGTCCTTAAAGTTTCATTAAAATCCGACAATTATTTAATTTTTGCAAGAATTTCCAAATTAATGTTCTTTTCACCGCAAAAAACTGAGTTAAGTAATATTACATTATCCATTGTAAACTCTCGTAACAATTTGGTTACCCGCTAATGAAAATCAAAACAAAAATTTTTGCCAACATTTCAAACGTGTTAGAAAGGGTTAACAAATTTTTAAAATAATCAAAACTACTTTGATCTTTTCTCTTAATAACATCAAAATTTAGATGGAAAAGGTTTCTTTTTGTTAAATGTGGGACCGTTTTTATTCACACTATGCTGTTCTTTCAGCGATTTAGTGAAGGTACCTATTATAATTTATCACTTAAAGAGCACGTCTTATGACGGAATCAAAGCAAAGAATTATAGAGTAGGTGTTAAGTATTATAATCAGGTGCTAATTGAAATCAATGTGTAGTATGTAAAAATTGAGTACCGATAGCATAAGGATACCGATAGCATTTTGGTCTTAACCAGAGAAATTAAACAATGCCCTGACCTTTACATTTCATTGTGACAAGGTGTGTTCTGTGTATGAATCATTTTTTTTTTCTTTTTGGTGGGCGCGGCGCTTGTCAAGAACAATGCGACTCGTGAAGAAAGAAACAACAACGGAAATTCGTTTCGACGATGAAACAAATATGAAGTCAACATTGTTATTTTGGTTAATATAATATAAACCTTATTTAAACCAGCCACTTTTTTAAACAAGATACAGACGAAAAAAACAAAAAAACAAAACAAAAAACAAAAAAACAAAAAAAAAAAACAACAAAAAAACAACGACTACAACATAAAGTTAGAGAGTTCTGGAGGCGAAGTAATTTTCATATTCTTAGGTAACGATTTCAGCAGGTTTACAAAGATAGAAAGAGGCGTAAGACAAGGATGTGTCTTTTCACTGGATTTGTTCAACTTGTACAGCGAGAATATTTTGAGTACCCTAGATGCTACGCCAGGATTTGTTATTGGAGAACACAACTTGGACAAGATAAGGAATGCAGATGATACAGTGCTGATTACAGACACGGAAAGAAGGTATCCTACAGAAGGTAGCTGTGGAGAGTGACAAAAAAAGGACAACAAATAAACTTTTAGAAAACTGAATGCATGGTCATCAGCAAAAGGTGCAACCCAAAATGCCAAATACAGGTGGGGGATACCAGAATCAAGCAAGTACAAAAATTTAAATACCTAGGAAGTGCTCTAACAGGAGATGGAAATTCTGACACAGAGATCCGAAGACGAATTGGCATGGCAAAGGACGCGTTTCAGAAGCTGAGTAAAGTACTAAGACACAGGAAAAATTCACTAGAAACAAAGAAAAGAGTGCTGGATTGCTATGTTATGTCAGTTCTTCAATACGGCAGCGAATGGTGGACAATATCATCGAAAATGAGGACAAAACTCGAAGCAGCGGAAATTTAGTTCTACAGAAGGATGCTGAGGATATCGTGGACCGAGCATACGAGCAACGATGAGGTGTTGGAAAGATGACAACGAAATGGAAATTAATAGTGAGCATAAGGAAGAGACAACTGAAGTTCATGGGACATGCAATCAGGAAGAAGGGGTTGGAGAACCTGATACTGACAGGCCAGATAAAAGGAAAAAAGAGACAGAGGAAGGCATCGGATAACATATTTTCAGGACCTGATCAGGTGAATGACAGATCGGGGGTTGCGAGGTGTGACAGGAGAAAACATACGAAGAGCCACCAGGGATAGGAAGACGTGGAGAACCATGATCGCCTACGTCCTGAAGGGACAGGGCATATAGAAGAAGAAAAATAAACTAATGAGACATTTTAATATCATGTAAAAGCTTTAAATATAATTTTACTAGCAGTATAGCCCGGCGTTGCTCGGGTGTAATGAAAGCTTTAAAACTAATCCATGGTCCTGGAACTCAGACTCTTTGGACGTTGGAACGAAAGACTAAAAAGCAATAGTTGTTTCCAGTTAAAGCGAAACCGTAGATTGAAAAAAAAATGAATGGATGTAAGTCAAATTTTGATTTTCTGGTATCGATATTAAATTTTCTGCTCTATTGTAAGAACTGCAACCTTGAAACTTCTGTAGATCGTTTCTTATGTCTTTGTCTATAAGTGTATCAAATTTGATTAAAATCGGACCACTCCTTCTATAACCCGATTTTTTCGATTATCGATTTTCGATATTTATCGGGGGTAGCTTGACACAAAATCTAGCTAAGAACACTCGCAGACGCTTATAGTACAACTGTGTAAATTTTCAAGAAAATCATTTCAGCCGTTTCGGAGTTTATAGGTAACGGACACACACACACACACACAGACAAAGTTCCATTTATAAATAAGTTTAGATAACTACTGGGTGATTGAAAATAACTCACTATTTTAAAGTACTTATAATTTATTTTTTAACTATAATTTGATCAAGAAATAGATACGCGAAGAAAGTGTTTAGCAAGAGGTTTTATTTAAAATTGTGTGAAGTGAAGTGTCATACGTGATAAACGCTAAGGCGATCATGTCTCGAAAGAGACATGATTGACTGGGTAGAAGATTATCTCACAGTAGGTTGCCATTGCTTTCTGCGGTAGATTAGTTGCCAGGCAAGGCTATAGAACCCAACCTGTCCAGTTATTTAACCCATAACTGGAGAGAAGAGACGGATGACCTTTTCCAAGAGTATTTTCCCGTAAGTGATTGCAAAGAATTCAACTGGAATTTGAACTCGGCTCGGTAATGCAAGTATACGTCAAAGATATTGAAAACAGACGTAACGATATTGAAAACAACCGCAGAGATATGGATAACAAACATAAATATATGAAGAAAAGACGTAAATAAATGAAGAATGAATGTAATGGTATTGGAGAACAGATGTAAAAATATGGAGAATAGACTAGACGATAGGATAAACAGACATAAGGATATGGAGAACAGATGTAAAGATAGATAGATAGATAGATAGATAGATAGATAGATAGATAGATAGATAGATAAAGGCATCAAGATATTGATAAAAAGGTCGATCCAAACCCGAATCTTTCCTACTATTCCTACGTTCAAAGCAATTCAGCTAATAAAACAGTATAAACTGCTTTTACTTTTCATTTAAGCAAAAGATGAAAATTAGAAAGTTTTGTTATCAAACCAATGAAAAGAGAATCAAAATGGCGAGATATGATAATGATTCATCTACAAATTTGAGACAACAGAATTGGCGGAAGCTGTTTTTGGTCGAAACGTTGCAATGAAAAACAAAAATAAAAACAATTAAATAGAAGTATTAGTGTGAACAACACATAAATCATGACAACCGTTCTGCTAAGTTTTTTTTTAGTAAGATGATATAGGTTCATTGTAAAGTTAGTAGTCTATTTAATTGCTTCTTACTATTTACGTAGGTGTTTAAGTACTTTTTGTTATTTTCTAAGTAAATGGGTCCATAATCCTTGAATTGTTTCATTTAGACAATGAGAAAGAGAGCAGCGTAGTGCGAAATAATTGCTTTAAGGTAGAATTGATAGTGAATATTCACATTTCACTTCACTGAAAAAAAACAAAAAAAAAAAACTGTGATTAGCTTGCTTAAAATATCTATCTATCTATCTATCTATCTATCTATCTATCTATCTATCTATCTCAGTCTGTTCATTATCTATCTATCTATCTATCTATCTATCTATCTATCTATCTATCTATCTATCTCAGTCTGTTCATTATCTATCTATCTATCTATCTATCTATCTATCTATCGATCGATCTATCTATCTATCTATCTATCTATCTATCTATCGATCTATCTATCTATCTATCTATCTATCTATCTATCTATCTATCTATCTCAGTCTGTTCATTATCTATCTATCTATCTATCTATCTATCTATCTATCTATCCATCGCAGTCTGTTCATATCTATCTATCTATCTATCTATCTATCTATCTATCTATCTATCTCAGTCTGTTCATTATCTATCTATCTATCTATCTATCTATCTACCTATCTATTTAATTCTGTTCAGATCTATCTATCTATCTATCTATCTATCTATCTATCTATCTCAGTCTGTTCATTATCTATCTATCTATCTATCTATCTATCTATCTATCTATCTATCGATCGATCTATCTATCTATCTATCTATCTATCTATCTATCGATCGATCTATCTATCTATCTATCTATCTATCTATCTATCTATCTATCTATCTATCTCAGTCTGTTCATTATCTATCTATCTATCTATCTATCTATCTATCTATCTATCTATCTATCTATCTATCTATCCTATCCACGCAGTCTGTTCATATCTATCTATCTATCTATCTATCTATCTATCTATCTATCTATCTATCTATCTATCTATCTATCTATCTCAGTCTGTTCATTATCTATCTATCTATCTATCTATCTATCTATCTATCTACCTATCTATTTAATTCTGTTCAGATCTATCTATCTATCTATCTATCTATCTATCTATCTATCTATCTATCTATCTATCTATCTGATTCTGTTCAGATCTATCTATCTATCTATCTATCTATCTATCTATCTATCTATCTATCTATCTATCTATCTATCATTGATTCTATCTATCTATCTATCTATCTATCTATCTATCTATCTCAGTCTGTTCATTATCTATCTATCTATCTATCTATCTATCTATCTATCTATCTATCTATCTCAGTCTGTTCATTATCTATCTATCTATCTATCTATCTATCTATCTATCATTGATTCTATCTATCTATCTATCTATCTATCTATCTATTTAATTCTGTTCAGATCTATCTATCTATCTATCTATCTCAGTCTGTTCATTATCTATCTATCTATCTATCTATCTATCTATCTATCTATCTATCTATCTATCTATTTAATTCTGTTCAGATCTATCTATCTATCTATCTATCTATCTATCTATCTATCTATCTATCTGATTCTGTTCAGATCTATCTGTCTATCTATCTATCTATTATTAGAAATAGATTCTATTTCTTGTTAATGTTTGTAAATTTTCATTCATATTATTTTCAAATAAAGTGAGTCTATGAAGAAGCAAAAGAAATAAAATGACAAGAAGGAAAACTATCTTGAGCTGACGCGTTTCGTCCTCTGATGGTCGTTATCAAAGCAGATGTAAGGATTTATTTTCTTACAAGTGTTTATACACAAGAGCAAAATGTCATTGGTTTATCAAAGCTTTTGAATTTGAGTCCATTCAGAAGAATGATATTTTGAGAATAAACATCATAATTTTTTCTTATAATAATGTTCACGCTTTACAAGGCCCGAGAGCCTCTCAAGGTAGAGGTTACAGAGTAAGAGGTTTTAGTTTGTGGGGAGATAATTGTTAACCATAAACTTGAACAAGTTAAGATTGTAGTAATCGAGAAAGCGTCCTCCTTGGAGTCTGTTCCACAAAGTAAGGCTCAGTTTATGGGGATATGTAAGTAAGGTAACTGTTAATACTAAACTTGACCGGTTTAAGATTGTAGTTTTCCGGGAAGCATCCTCATTGGAGCCTATTCTACAAAGCAGCGGTTCGTTGGAAGAAGCTACTCGGGTGGAACTTTCACCTTACCAAAGGAATACGAAGGGAACGAGAGTGGTTTGTCTGTGGGAAAGAGCTTGTAAGGTTGAAAGTTACCCGCAAGGACTCGGAGATTCGTTTGGAATCTATCGAGACTGAAATTTGAAGACTGAGAAGCTTCTGACCATATATTACAACAGTACTATATTTTCCGGCTTTGTAAAGGTTCAGGAGGGGTCTGGTACTTGCTAGAGTTATACAGGGAACCGACTATTTTCTTAGCATCTTTAGCGATGGATCCTATGAACAGCTTCAATTGAGGTCTGGGTTGAGTTTAAGTCAGAAAACACCATTTTCATAGCGAAATATTAAAACTCATGGTTCTATCGGTGATGGTGGAACATCATTAATTTGATTTTCGAGGCATTGAGTATGAACAACCAGTTTTTTCTTTCACTGAGCTGTTAAAGCTAGGTCATAGGAGAGATCAGCAGCTAGGCTCAGGTTATGTAGAATTCGGAAGGTTTGGTGTGTCTCGTTCGGGTCCAGGATTTTGCAACTCTATTTATATAAGACTAAAATTATTCTAATGTTTGATCATGATTTAGATAAGGGGTCGAACTGAAGACTTTTCAGCAAACCGTTGTACAGATAGATTGCTATGAAGGAACTGAAAGATAGATAGATAGATAGATAGATAGATAGATAGATAGATAGATAGATCTGAAGAACTAGATACATGAATATGAAGAACCTGATAGACAGATATTAAGGAACTGATAGATAGATAGATAGATAGATAGATAGATAGATAGATAGATAGATAGATAATTCGATTTTTAGTCTAAGTGCACGGAAAAAAAGAACATATGCTTTTGACTTTTATAGATAACTTTTTTCTTTTCTTTATTTTTTAATGCAGGTAAAAATTGTCTGGCTTTAATATCGCCATTGAAAGGTTTCTTCTCTGTTTTTCTCTCACTCTGTCAGTGCTTCAAGAAACCGGTAGGTTTTTCCATCTGAAATCGGAGGAACAGAATTGGTTGGCTGGTTGTTCTAGAATCGATATCGTCAACCATGTGAAATTCTTGGTGTAATATGTAACCCAGCCGACATATCGATTTCACTCACGCGCACCCGCGTAGACATTGCAGTCTGCGCATTGTGTTTCTCTGCAAGTAAAAGGAAGAATATAGACGGACCGAGCAAAGTAAAGAGTGAGGAAAGGACTTTTTTCTTTTTTTTGCTGATAGTAGGGAAAATTTTTTAGATACATAACATGTTTAGGGAGTTAATGACCAATTTAATAACTGTGATGAAATACCAGCAGTTTATAGAGTCTCCGTTCTGTATATATATATATATATATATATATATATATATATATATATATATATATATATATACATAAAGTTATTTATAAATGGAAATTTGTCTGTGTGTGTATGTGTGTGTGTGTCCCTGTGTGTGTGTCTGTGTCTGTGTATAGACTCCGAAACGGCTGAACCGATTTTCTTGAATGTTTACACAGTTTTACTATAAGCGTCTGCGAGTGTTCTTAGCTAGGTTTTGTGTCGAGGTACCCCCAATAAATGTTGAAAATCGATAATCGAAAAAATCGGGTTATAGAAAAGTGGTCCGATTTTAATCAAATTTGATACACATATAGACAAAGATATAGACATAAGAAACGATATTCAGAAGTTTCAAGATTGCAGGTCTTACAATAGTGCAGAAAATCGATAATATATATATATATATATATATATATATATATATTTATATATAAAAGGCAAGATGTTTTGTGTGTGTCTGTTTATCTGCCTGTATGTCTGTATTTTTTTCAGCCTTTTTATTTTAGTTTTTGGTTTGAGTTTGGCTCTAAGTAGGCATAATTGAGAAAGTATGAGAAAGAGAGAGAGAGAGAGAGTAGAGAGAGCAAGAGAATGAGTGAGGTATATAAGGTTGATTATGCTAACCTCCAGGAGAAGTTATCAAAGAAGAAAACAGCATTAAAGAGAGAGAGAGAGAGAGAGAGAGAGAGAGAGAGCGAGAGAACGAAAGGAAAAGAGGGAATGAGAGAGAAAAAGATAATGAGTGAAACAGGTATATTGGTTATACTAATTTCTAGAAGAGATTATGAAAGAAGGAAACAGTATTAGAAAGAGAGAGAGAGAGAGAGAGAGAGAGAGAGAGAGAATCAAAGACAGAAAGATAAAGAGAGAGTGAGAAACAGAGAAAGAAATGGAGAGAGTAAGAAAGAAAAATCGAATGAGTGAGGCAGATATGTTGATGATGCTTACCTCCATGAGAGAGCGAGAGAGAGAGAGAGAGAGAGAGAGAGAGAGAAAGAGAGAGAGAGAAAGAGAGAGAGAGAGAGAGTGAGTAAAGGGCTAGTTCTGTTGCTAAGATTTTTCGTTCACTGTTCTCGTGTCAGACAATTTTTATCATTGGAATCCATCTTTGCAGAATTACAATCCTTCCATTCGTCTGTACCTTGAACATACCTGACATACTTGTCCTGGTGCTCCTAAAGATCCTCAGCAAATTCACCGAAAGGTCTGTAAGGTTACTGACCCTGAACCGGCGTCTCTAGTTCTGTCACTTTTCCGCCGCTGAGATGTGGTATTTTCCTCTATCTTTTTTGTATAAATATTTTCATGAGAATTGTTCTAATGAATTCTCCTCCTTGGTACATCAGTCACTCAGTTAAATGCCATACGTGATACACGCTTGGGCAATCATATCTCGAAATAGACATGACTGACTGAGCAGAAGATTATCCAGCAGGAGGTTGCCATTAATTTCTGCGGTAGACTGGTTGCCAACCAAGGCTATACAACCCAATCTGTCCTGCTATTTAACCCATAACTGGAGGGAAGAGATGGATTAATACCTTTCCCAAGGGTATTTGCGCGTAAGTGAATGCAAAGAATTCAAATTGAACTCGAACTCGGCTCTCCGAATTCTAGTTCCGAGTCGATAAACACTGTACCACAACGCACATTCTTTTTTCTTTTACATCAACCGCATGAATCTAACTACACTACTAGATCAGCTTCTAGATTTCATCGTTTTACTGTCGAAATACCTCGATGCAACCTTATGTTCTATTCTAATCGGTTTTTTTTTCGCACTTCTCTTATGCGTGAATCTCTTCCAATTTATTGTTTTCCGGTCAACTACAGTTTTCGAATATTTAAGTGTGACTTCAATCGTCATCTTCCGTCTTCCTGAATTTTCTTCTTATATTTTCCTTTCTCCCCACTAACATCTTTTCCTTTTATTCCACTTCTAGTAATCCCTTGTATCTTAGCACGCATTATCGCCTTTTCTTGGGATGAAATGATCAAGAAAAAATTACATCACCTATCGACGAGAAGGTTTTTCTGCCAGAATCAAAGCCTGTAAAAGTAATAATAAGTAGCACCCACCTAAATTGATGTGACGGAAACACACAGGCGTATAACATTTGAACTCTGACGTTTGGTGATACAGTGTGAACTCCGCCAAGGCTTTGCATGTCAAGAAGGCGTCAATTCTCAAACGGGTTATGATGGTAAGTGCTAGACGCATCCAATCGAAACTCGACCGATTTGGTGTCAGTCGGAGTCGCTAACCCCTAAGTCATTGACGCATGGAATTAGAGAAGGGAAATTTTAACGTGTTGTATATCAGCAGTGTTTACACACGCCAGTCATCGAGAGAACTCAATTCAAAGAGTCACGCATATAGCTGAAGTGGAAAATGTTTTTAAAATTTTCTTCTCCAGAGAGCTCAATCGTAATGAGAGCATAATATATTAGTCATCCACATACAAGCCTGTTTCGCTGTATCACAGCTCATCAGTGTGGCTAGACGCATCCACTCGCCTCTGGCCGGGATCGAAATTCGACCGATTTGGTTTCAGTCGGATATATATATATATATATATATATATATATATATATATATATATATATCTTCAGTGTGGTTTTAGTCCTAATTATATTAACATTTTTTTATAAGCGTTTCACCCCAAGCAAGGCATATCACTGCCACTACTGCGCAGGGGGCTACATAGAGTGGAGAAAGCACGATTAAATATAGGAAATGTCAGAGGGTGGGTGATAGGCGGGTAAGGATACCGAGAATGAGGGTTGGGTAGATGAGAGTGTTCTGAGAATAATTGGGAGTAAGAGTGATATGAGGTGTCTATTGACCCTACATTTAAACACAACAGATTGTAGCTGTCGGGGAAAGCAGACTTGTGGAAGGGAGTTCCACAGGCGGGAAGCGCGAGAAAAGAAGCTGTTGGAGCAGAATTTACGGTTACAACTTATCTGTTTAACTGTAAAAGGGTGGGACCTAGTTGCTAATCTAGTATCTCGTGTAAATTCGTGCTTAGGCGGCACCAGTGATCTAAGTTAATCGGAGCAGAAGCCATGAAATACTTGTAGAAGAGCCACAGGGAAGCCACATCACGCCGGTGAGAGAGTGGTTGCAGTATCGACCACGTTACAGATCCTCCTTTGTATTTTGTCAAGAAGCCCAATGAGAGCAGCAGGAGCACCCGACCAGATATGGCAGCAATATTCAATACACGGGCAGATGGTAGATTTGTATATGTGCAGAATAGATTCAGGTGGGAAAAACTTCCGGGCCCTGCACAGAGAGCCGACTTTCATAGCAGCAGATTTGGCAATGGATTCGATATAGTCATTTCATTTGAGGTCCGCCGAAAGTGTAAGGCCAAGGAGGCGTAGTATTTTACTCTCTGGGAGGCTAGCCTGTCCCATGCTAATGGGAGGTAGATGCGATTGTCTATGATGGTTAGTTGATAACAGCTTCGTTTTAGAAGCATTGAAATTTACTAGCCATTTCCTTCCCCAGGCCACTACGGATTGGAGGTCCTTTTCAAGCACGGCAGCGAGGTTCGTTCTGTCGTCCACACCTGGTTTTTGATCTATGCGAGAGTAGATTGTTGTGTCATCGGCATACATATGTCATAGAAATGTGTGGTTATGTGCGAGATTATTATTTTACTATTGCATAAGTGCTTATTCACAGAAATTCGAGGCTATGTTCCGAATTATATGGAAAATTGAGTTGCAGCACGTCGTAGGAACGGAACTTTGCCATGAGTGTAGGACCGCTGTACATATATATGTTGTAACCCTAAAATGTTACTGCGAGAGTCATCACCAAAACGGAGGTTGAGACTAATAGTATATCAACAAATACAAGACTCGCTCGCTGCGTGACGTAGATACACTGCTACTGAACAACTAATTAGTATAATCACTCTACTCTTATTATTTAACAACCTCCCACTAAGGCAAATGCGACACTAGGTCAATTAAAATAAGGACTCTGTGCCCTTAAGCTCAGCTAAGAATATTTCGTAGACCCAGCTTAAGGCTGAGTGGGGCTCATGTTTCTTTTTCACTCCAAATGCGACTCTACCCTTCGGCCTAGCCTCGCTTGGGCCCCTCTCTCCTCGGAAGCAGAGAGTTAAACAAGAGAGAGAGCTTAGATAAAAAATGATCACTCTACTCTTTCCTTTACTCCAATAGTGTCCACCTATTTAAAAGAATAGGAACATAGCATTACTGCATATAGGTAGGTATACAACAATATATAAGAGCATAACAATATAAAGAACATTTACCATATCTGGAAAATAAGGATATTTCTATAATTAATAAAGTATATAATAATACTTTTAATTTTTATCAGATATCTCAAACGCCGTTTACAAGGCGCCGGAAAGCTTTACCAGCGATGGTTATTCCTGACATCATTCGGTATTTTTTTAATACTAACAACATTAGACCCACTTCTTTCAGGCGACAAAACCAGGAGCGATCACCTGGTCATCATTTTGGCCTGTCTCTGTTGAATTGGCAAAATTTTGACTGAGCTTATAGTGGTTTGATTATATTAGAATTCAGTCTATGAAAACCGGTTCTGCAGTTACCACGGTTTTCGTCTGTTAATTGAATTTTTCCCGCTAAATTTTTTCCGTGTAAATCTCTTATGTTGCTTTGATTTTATGCTGTTTTGCTTAGATATTTGTTAAATAAAGAATGACGTAAATGCAATAATGTTAAGTTCTTTTTGCACCTAGTATTAATGTTCGCGTATGAACTGAAAAGCTGCAGTAACTATGCGTATGATTTAATTTGGAAATTGATTTTTGTTAATATTGAAAGGATTACTGATGTGGAAATTCCTAGACCTTTAATAAAAAACAGTGAACTTCCTGAAAAACGATTTCAGATATTAGAACTCATCATTAGAGCTGTTTCAACCCTGAGACACACTGTAAATCAGTATGAATTCTCATCTTCAGAATGGCTGCTCGATTTTCAAATATGCCTATTTGCTCAGGTTTCTTCAACACACTGCAATTATACAAAACTAGAAGTATTAAGCTAAAAACAACAACAAAAAATAACAACTATCATCAGTAAAATGTTAACATATTTATGAGTAAAATTACTAGAAGATATTAATGAATATTAAAATAAACGATAACACAAACTGACACGTGAAGACGCGATACGTTGAAAATTACTACCTGATTTGGAGGTGAGAAGAATATTTAGAGATTAATGATAATATGCGAGGAATAGTAGGAAATGTTTGAACGTGAATAGATTTCCACAAAATCTGGATTTTTTTTTACTTGGGATCAAACAGTGATTTCTGGCAGCAATGTGAAGTACTCAAGCTTTTTAATGAAGAAACTGACAACGAATTTCTGATACTCATTACTACATTGCTTTGTGACGTTCTGTAGTTAAAAGATTCTTGTAATGTGTGAGCAGAATATTTCGCCAACTAAAGTAATAATAATAATAATAATAATAATAATAATAATAATAATAATAATAATAACAACAGAATATCAATATCCAGAACGTGCCAATAAATCCAATGTTGACAAAGTTAATACTCATCGATGGTTACGTGCATCTGGATTAAAGTCTGAAACTGAAGGCTTTATTCCTGCAGCACAAGACCAAAGTCTTTTCACTAAAAATTTTCAGGCAAATATTATGCATAATAATATGGATCCAAAATGCAGGTTTTGTGATAAGCACCAAGAAACAATAGACCACCTAATCTCAGGCTGCTCTGTGCTTGCTCCAAATGAATATAAAAATCGATACGATAGAGTTGGGCAATATTTACATTGGGCAATGTGCAAACATTATGGAAAAGCTGTAAACAAACACTGGTATGAACATCACCCAGCACCGGTTACAGAAATAGAAGATGTAACCATTCTATGGGATTACACCATCTACACAGACAGAAAAATTGAAGCAAACAGGCCAGACATTATTGTTAAAAACCAGAAGGAGAAAACTTGTCTATTAATTGATATGGCTTGTTCAGCGGATTGTAACATAGCAATCAAGGAATTTGAAAAACTGTCAAAATATAAAGACCTGGAAATTGAAATAGAAAAAAATGTGGAAATTGAAAACAAGTGTTGTGCCAGTGATAGTAGGTGCACTTGGAATGATAAAAAATGGAACAAAACAACACATTGAAAGAATCCCTGGAAACCCCAGCTTAAGAGATATACAAAAAATTGTCTTATTAAGTACAGCCCACACACTAAGGAAAACTTTATCTATGTAATGCTAGGAATGATAGGGAAGATGGAAAAACATGAAATGGAGTCATAACAACACGCCACGACCTGCCTTAGGTCTCCCCGCAGACTTGGTTGGTAGTGAGACCAAAGCAGAAATCGAAATATGATGAAAAAATGACATAATAATAATAAACATGAAATGGAGCAATAATAATAATAAAAATAATAACAAACATGAAATGGAGCCATAACAACACACCACTACCTGCATTAGGTTTTTTTGCAGAGTTGGTAGGTAGTGCGACCATAGCAGAAATAGATTTATGATGAAAAATGACATAATAATAATAATGACTGTGTTAACGAGAAATGCAGTTTTTGTGATAAATATTAAGAAACAGTTAATTTGTATCGGGTTACAGGGTGATAGCACACATTGAATATAATATTCACCATTGTAGACTGGGCCAATATCTGCACTGGAAAATATGCAACTTTTATGAGAATGAGATGGTAAGAAACTGGTCTGAAAATGACCCAGACCCAGTTGCAGAGCTGTAACAATTTTATCGGATTTTACACTACACAAGGGCAGAATAATCAAAGCTAATCGCCCAGGCATCAAGACCACAAGAACAGAATGTTCTTTTTTATTGATCTGGCAGTCCAGCAGATTGTAATGTATATTTGAATATCTTAAAAAAACTATCAAAAAAAAAAAAAAGATCTTGAAGTGGATATCTAAAAAATATGCCTTATGAGAAAGTCAATAATTCTAGTTGTAGTTGTAGCCTTCGAATTGATTTGAAAAGCTTTCAATATACATATTAAAGGAATTCCTGGTAACATCTGTCTTAAAGAAAGGTAACAAATTTTACTCACAAATACAGCTCACCCATTACAAAGAATTTCATCTATGTAAAATGCGTATGATCATAGATTTTCTTTTTCACAAAAATGCTCAGCAAAAAATGTCATGAAGCCATTTCTGACCTCAGGTCTTTGGGAGCCAGAAAGAAATGAGTATACAACAGAAATAAAAGGAAACAACAACAACAACAACAACAACAACAACAATAATAATAATAATAATGTTTTGATGTAATTTCTGACCTTAGGTCTCTGGTTGCGACCCAGAAATAAATAAGTATACAACAGAAATCAAACGAAGCAATAATAACAATAATAATAATAATAATAATAATAATAATAATAATAATAATAATATCATGATACCATTTTTGATCTTTAGTCTTTGGGACACAAAAAGAAATGAGTATACAACAGAAATTAAAGAATTGCACTAAAAAAGCACACAATTGGAAATTCCCAGGTATAGATAAAATTCCTAACTTTTGGCTATATTATTTAAATACAGCACATAAAAAACTAGCCAAAGAACTTCAAGAAATGGTTGACGATCCCACTAAAATTCCTGCATGGATGACCAAAGGAATTACATTTCTTCTACTCAAGAATGGTGACACAAACAACCCGAAAAACTACAGACCAATTACATGTCTTCCGAGAACATATAAACTATTAACATCTATTTTAACAAAACAGACATATTTATTCTTAGAAAGAAATGACATGATACCGCTTGAACAAAAAGGTTGCAAACGTGGCTGTTATGGATGTAAAGACCAATTGCTTATTAACAAAATGATCCTGGAAAACTGCTACAGTACAAAGAAAAATCTTAGTACTGCCTGGATAGATTATCGAAAGGCATTCGATAGTGTGCCACATTCCTGGATTTTAAAGACTTTAAATATATACAAGATATCACCCGTCATCATCAATTTCATCAAACAGTGCATGTCTATATGGAAAACAACCCTTTACCCCAATCATATAAATGGAACCTATAAGTCTGATGAAATAAACATCAAAAGAGGTATATTTCAAGGTGATTCTTTGTCTCCATTACTATTCTGCATATCATTAATAGCACTAACCAGTCAACTTAATAAGACAGAATGTGGTTATAAAATAGGCCAAAAGAAAATAAGCCATCTATTTTACATGGATGACTTAAAGTTATATGCTAAGAATGATAATGAGCTGGAAGGTCTTCTGCAAACTGTAAAATGCTTCAGCGAAGACATTGGAATGAAATTTAATTTGAATAAATGTGCTAAAGCTACAGTTTTACGTGGATCAATACAAGAAACATCCTCAATTAGCCTAGACCCTGCTGTAACAATAAAAGAATTGAAACCAGAAGAAGCTTATAAATACCTAGGTGTAAATGAGAGTGAGAACATTCACCATAAAAAATGCAAGAAATAGTGCGTAAAGAGTACTATAGAAGGCTACGAATGATATTAAAAACTGAATTGAATTCTCAGAACAGAGTTATGGCCATTAATAGCCTTGCAATCCCAGTTGTCCAATATAGCTTTAACATCTTAAACTGGACTCTAAACGACATCAGGCTAATGGATTCTAAAACAAGAAACCTTCTTTCTAAGCATAAGATGCATCATCCAAAGGCTGATGTAGACCGTCTATACATACCCCGTAAAGAATGTGGAAGAGGTCTTATTCAGCTGGAATTGTCATACAAGACAACAACTATTGGCTTACTAACATACATAGAAAAAACAAAGATGATACAATTAGTAAGGCAACATGAAGAAAGAAAGAAAAAATATTCAATAATCAAAGAAGGCAGTAAATACAAACAAGATTTACAGTTAGTAGATTCTGTAGAAAAGCAAAACCGAAGCCAAGAACCAACTATTGCGGCAAAAAGTATGAAAATGAAAGGCAAAGATAAAGCTCTTGAACAGATGAAACAGCGCTGGCAAGACAAACCTCTGCATGGCGAATATCCAGAACGTGCCAATAAATCTAATGTTTCACAAAGTTAATACTCATAGATGGTTACGCGCATCTGGATTAAAACTTTATTCTTGCAGCACAAGACCAAAGTCTTTTCACTAAAAACTTTCAGGCAAATATTATGCAAAATATGGATCCAAAATGCAGGTTTTGTGATAAACGCCAAGAAACAATAGACCACCTAATCTCAGGCTGCTCTGTGCTTGCCCCAAATGAATATAAAAATCGACACGATAGAGTTGGGCAATATCTACATTGGACAATGTGTAAACATTATGGAAAATCTGTAAACAAACACTGGTATGAACATCACCCAGCACCGGTTACAGAAATAGAAGATGTAACCATTCTATGGGATTACACCATCTACACAGACAGAAAAATTGAAGCAAACAGGCCAGACATTATTGTTAAAAACCAGAAGGAGAAAACTTGTCTATTAATTGATATGGCTTGTCCAGCGGATTGTAACATAGCAATCAAGGAATTTGAAAAACTCTCAAAATATAAAGACCTGGAAATTGAAATAGAAAAAATGTGGAAATTGAAAACAAGAGTTGTGCCGGTGATAGTAGGTGCACTTGGAATGATAAAAAATGGAACAAAACAACACATTGAAAAAATCCCTGGAAACCCCATCTTAAGAGATATACAAAAAATTGTCTTATTAAGTACAGCCCACACTCTAAGGAAAACTTTATCTATGTAATGCTGGGGATGATAGGGAAGATAGAAAAACATGAAATGGAGCCATAACAATACGCCACGACCTGCCTTAGGTCTCCCCGCACACTTGGTTGGTAGTGAGACCGAAGCAGAAATCGAAATATGATGAAAAATGACATAATAATAATAATAATAATAAAAATAATAATAATAATAATAAGACTTTAAATATATACAAGATATCGCCCGTCATCATCAATTTCATCAAACAGTGCATGTCTATATGGAAAACAACCCTTTACCCCAATCATATAAATGGAACCTATAAGTCTGATGAAATAAACATCAAAAGAGGTATATTTCAAGGTGATTCTTTATCTCCCTTACTATTCTGCATATCATTAATAGCACTAACCAGTCAACTTAATAAGACAGAATGTGGTTATAAAATAGGCCAAAAGAAAATAAGCCATCTATTTTACATGGATGACTTAAAGTTATATGCTAAGAATGATAATGAGCTGGAAGGTCTTCTGCAAACTGTAAAATGCTTCAGCGAAGACATTGGAATGAAATTTAATTTGAATAAATGTGCTAAAGCTACAGTTTTACGTGGATCAATACAAGAAACATCCTCAATTAGCCTAGACCCTGCTGTAACAATAAAAGAATTGAAACCAGAAGAAGCTTATAAATACCTAGGTGTAAATGAGAGCGAAAACATTCACCATAAAAAAATGAAAGAAATAGTGCGTAAAGAGTACTATAGAAGGCTACGAATGATATTAAAAACTGAATTAAATTCACAGAATAGAGTTATGGCCATTAATAGCCTTGCAATCCCAGTTGTCCAATATAGCTTCAACATCTTAAACTGGACTCTAAACGACATCAGGCGAATGGATGCTAAAACAAGAAAGCTTCTTTCTAAGCATAGGATGCATCACCCAAAGGCTGATGTAGACCGTCTATACATACCCCGTAAAGAAGGTGGAAGGGGTCTTATTCAGCTGGAATTGTCATACAAGACAACAACTATTGGCTTACTAACATACATAGAAACAACAAAGGATTGGATGATACAATTAGTAAGGCAACATGAAGAAAGAAAGAAAAAATATTCAATAATAAAAGAAGGCAGTAAATACAAACAAGAATTACAGTTAGTAGATTCTGTAGAAAACCAAAACAGTAGCCAAGAACCAACTATTGCGGCAAAAAATATGAAAATGAATGCCAAAGATAAAGCTCTTGAAAAGATGAAACAGCGCTGGCAAGACAAACCTCTGCATGGCCAATATCCAGTACGTGCCAATAAATCCAATGTTGACAAAGTTAATACTCATCGATGGTTACGTGCATCTGGATTAAAGTCTGAAACTGAAGGATTTATACTTGCAGCACAAGACCAAAGTCTTTTCACGAGAAACTTTCAGGCAAATATTATGCATAATAATATGGATCCAAAATGCAGGTTTTGTGATAAACACCAAGAAACAATAGACCACCTAATCTCAGGCTGTTCTGTGCTTGCCCCAAACGAATATAAAAATCGCCACGATAGAGTTGGGCAATATTTACATTGGGCAATGTGCAAACATTATGGAAAAGCTGTAAACAAACACTGGTATGAACATCATCCAGCACCGGTTACAGAAATAGAAGATGTAACCATTCTATGGGATTACACCATCTACACAGACAGAAAAATTGAAGCAAACAGGCCAGACATTATTGTTAAAAACCAGAAGGAGAAAACTTGTCTATTAATTGATATGGCTTGTCCAGCGGATTGTAACATAGCAATCAAGGAATTTGAAAAACTGTCAAAATATAAAGACCTGGAAATTGAAATAGAAAAAATGTGGAAATTGAAAACAAGAGTTGTGCCAGTGATAGTAGGTGCACTTGGAATGATAAAAAATGGAACAAAACAACACATTGAAAGAATCCCTGGAAACCCCAGCTTAAGAGATATACAAAAAATTGTATTATTAAGTACAGCCCACACACTAAGGAAAACGTTATCTATGTAATGCTGGGGATGATAGGGAGGATAGAAAAACATGAAATGGAGTCATAACAACACGCCACTACCTGCCTTAGGTCTCCCCGCAGACTTGGTTGGTAGTGAGACCAATGCAGAAATCGAAATATGATGAAAAATGACATAATAATAATATCATGATGCTACGATAATTTTTCTTAAAAACAGACGACAGGAAAAAAAACAATACGATAGGAAAAAAAATTGGATAGAATTTCTACGATATTCATTCTGAGAAGAAATAGGTATTTGTATTTATTAATTTTTTTCGATAACGCTAATTTCGACGATTTTAATGAAAAAATAACTGAATTTCCAGATTTGCGAACAAATTATTATTTTTAAATTTCACAGCAGTAATAAACGAATGTTAACTTTTTTTTTTCATTATTTTTTTTAACAATTATTTTTGTTACAAGTACTAGTGATGGTAACAACAATATTTTTTTAATTAACAACTCATCTAATCAAGAGTAAAAAAGAAAAAAAGAAGAAAACATAGAAAATAAAAGGAAATAAAAATTTACCATCTCTATATTCCTCTCTCTCTCTCTCTCTCTCTCTCTCTCTCTCTCTCTCTTTAACATAATACTCTGGTGTAGTGATGTTTTGTTTCGTTGAGAAGCAATTTCTTCCAATTTATTTATTTTTTTATTTTTTTAACCAGCGTCTTTCTTTTTGAATTCCAATCGCATCTCTGTCCACTGTCCATTTAGAAGAATGAAAACTCCGAAAAACAACCCAAAATTGAAGGTGTTAATCGTGCCGAAGAGTGAATGGCCACTGCGTTATGAGGTAGCAAACGACCCCCTACAGGCTCCGGAACCCTGTTTGTAAAAGATTGTTACCCAAGGTCGGCAACTTTGGTCGCACGTTTGGACCCGTGCGTCTTCGTGAGAATAATGTGAGAATTAGAAATAGAAACAAAATGTCCAGTATGGCGCTTCCAGAGGATGAACAGGGAGCTTGTCCTTCAGGAGGGAACCTACCTGAAGTTGAAAAATCTGCCATAGGGAAAAACTCCTACACAAAGAATGACCATTCAGGTCCGTGTAACCAGGATAATCCTAATGATGGCCCTGCAAAAGTTTTAGCTAGATCCAGAACATTTAAAGAAAGGAAAAATAAAATGGTCTCGTGAGGAGTACAAAGTCGTTATGATAGCATTTCCTGAAGCGTTATTCAAACCTCACAAAAACATCACTCGCCAAACATGTGACATTTGGCGAGAAAAGGTTGGACAAACAATTAGGAAGTACCAAAAAAAAAAAAAAAAAAAAAAAAAAAAACTAAGCTAGCCAATGTAAGAAGGCACATTATGCAAAATAACCGATTAACAGTGCAAGACTAAAGTCTTTTCATTAAGAACTTTCACGCAAATATCATACATAATAATGTGAATCCAAAATGCAGGTTCTGTACTAAATACCAAAAAACAATAGACCATCTAATCTCAGGTTGTTCTGTACTTGCCCCAAATGAATTTAAAATCATCACGATAGAGCGGGGCAATATTTACACTGAACAATTTAGAAAATATGTAAACAAAAACTGGCATAAACATCACCCAGCACCGGTAACACAAATATAAGATGTCACCAATCTATGGGATTATACTATCTACACAGACAGGGAAATTAAAGCAAATAGGCCGGACATTATTGTCAAAAACCAGAAAGAAAAAACTTGCCTACTAATTCATATGGTTTGTCCAGCGGATTGTAACATAGCAACCAAGGAATTCGAAAAACTATCAAAATATAAAGACCTGGAAACTGAAATAGAAAAAAATGTGGAAATTGAAAACAAGAATAGTGCCAGTAACAGTAGATGCATTTGGAATGATAAAAAAATGGTACAAAACGACGCATTGAAATGATCCCTGGAAACCCAAGCTTAAAAGATATACAAAAAATTGTCTTATTTAGTACAGTCCACACACTAAAAAGAACTTTGTCTATGTAACGCTAGTGATGTTATGGGAGAGAGAAAAAACATGAAATGTTACCATAACAACACACTACGACCTGCCTTAAGACTTTCCGCAGACTTGGCTTGTAGTGCGACCATAGCAGAAATCATATTTATGATGAAAAATGAAATCATCATAATAATACTAGTAATAATAATAATAATGTCATGATTCCATTTTTGACCTCAGGTCTTTGTTTGGGACTAAAAAAGAATTGAATAAACAATAGAAATCAAAGGAAATAATAATAACTAGCAGTATAGCCCGGCGTTACTCGGGGGTAATGGAAGCTTTAAAACTAATCCATGGTCCTGGAGTTCAGACTAAAGAATATTTGTGTGAAGTTTGGTGAGAATCGGATAAAAATTGTGGATTTGTATAAAGGACATACAGACAGATAAACAGACACACACAAACATCTTGCCTTTTATATATATTATCGATTTTCTGCACTATAGTAAGAACTGCAACTTTGAAACTTTTGAATATCGTTTCTTATGTCTTTGTCTATGAGTGTACCAAATTTGATTAAAATCGGACCAATACTTCTATAAACCGATTTTTTCGATTATTAATTTTCGATATTTATCAGGGGTACGCCGACACAAAACCTAGCTAAGAACACTTGCAGACGCTTATAGTACAACTATGTAAATTTTCAAGAAAATCGGTTCAGCCGTTTCGGAGTCTATAGGTAACGGACACACACACAGACACACACACACAAAGTTCCATTTATAAATAAGTTTAGATAATAATAATAATAATAATAATAATAATAATAATAATAATAATAATAATAATAATTATTATTATTATTATTATTATTAAATGTTAAGTCACTCTACTTTTTATACTCCTTCCATATACCCCAATAACTAATGCGCATACAGGTTTCATCGGTGACTATACCGTTTCCTTCATCAGACTTTTCTTGTCAGCCAACCAGCAGGAATAAAAAAGATCTGTCAAAGGATGTGCATTGTGGTGCAGTGGATATCGGCTCGGAACGAGAAATCGGGGAGTTCGAATTCCAGTTGAATTCATTGTATTCACTTACGCGCAAATACCCTTGGGAAAGGTATTAATCCATCTCTTCCTTCCAGTTATGGGTTAAGTAACAGGGCAGATTGGGTTGTATAGCCTTGGCTGTTAACTAGTCTACCGCAGAAAGTAACAGCAACATACTGCTTGATAATCTTTTGCCCAGTCAGTCATGTCTCTTGATCATCCAAAGGGTGTTTCACGTATGGCACTTAACTGACTGACTGACTGTCAAAGATCGGACGAACCATCTTGTTGAGTCAACGGCCATCTAGCGCAATGGTTAAGACTAGGCTCCAAAGCTATGGATACAGTCAAGGAACTGATGATCGCTCGTTAGAGGGCCTCCTGGGCTGAAGTCAAGAGCAGTGTGTTCCCTTGATAGAATCCACAGCCATGTGTGCGTAAGCAAGGCAAATATTCACATAGGCTGTGGTCTGACCTCGTGTGGGTGGGTACTGTGCTAGGTTTATCTGCCCAAGACATGCTCTCTATGAAGAAATACTTCTCTTACTTTCAATCCATATACGTGGTGTGCAGCAACCTTACAACTACAACCGGTGATGGGATTCATGATGATAACGATGATGATGACTGAACTCTTAATCTGTCATCGTTTCAATTTCGAGAAGTAATTCACTGAGAGAGTAGACCCGGTCAATTGGCTTCTGAATGCATATAATCTTGATGTAATAACGTTCCTTTAAAAATCTCCTGCGACATTTGAATATTGTCAGAGCTGAATTCGTTCAGAAGAATCGGAGAAGTAGGCTATTTCATAAGACTTTAAGTTGACATTCAGCAAAACGAATTATGAAAAACTTCTTTCAGTGATATGTGATATTTTGACACTGCCACATCCTTTTATGAAACTAAATAAAACAAATTTGGTTTAAGAACGGGGAAAAGTAAATCTACAATTTCAATGATTCTCCAATTTGATTCGAGCCCAAGCAAAAAGTTATAGACCTGATTAAATTGGTCTCGAATGACTGGCCTTACAAGATTGGCAAACAAGTTACGGATATTCAGTTATATTCATCTAGTTATCTTGAAACCTCTACCCATATATATATATATATATATATATATATATATATATATATATATATATTATTCTAAACATATACTGAGAAATATAACAGACAATGAATGTCTATTATGTTTTATCATGAGCCGTTCTAAATATCGTATTTTGGCTTTAATTTCAGGTGAAAATAAAGAAAAAAATTCTCCAATATTCGGATAATTTTTTATTAAGTTGGTTCTAAGCTTTCGGCTCACATGAGCCATCTTCAGAGAGGTTACAGGGACGTTAACATAAAAACATCCACCGTCAGCGACGATTTTAACTTGTGTTGACATAAAACTTTGATACGCAAATGTTGAAGAATTTTTGTCTTTATTTTCACCTGAAATTAAAGCCAAAATACGACGTTTAGAACGGCTCATGATTAAACATAATAAACATTCATTGTCTCTTATATTTAACAGTATATGTTTAGAAAATTATCTGCTGCCTCGATACACTATATATATATATATATATATATATATATATATATATATATATATATATATATTGTCGTGGACCCGGTTAAGAAGTTCAGCAAGAAAATAATATAACAAGAACCAAAATAGGAAAATAACGAAGATACATAGTTGTACCATAAGCGTCTGAGAGTGTTTTTAGCTAGGTTTTGTGTCGGGGTACCCCTGATAATTTAACACAGCAAAAATACAATACGCGGAACTCTGTTATTAGAACGAATAAATACGGGTTAGGTAGCAATACAATAAGTAGGACTCGCAATAGTCGTACGGTAGTAGTCTTAGCTGTCTCTGCCTTTCGTTCTCCGCTGATTTGCTCATGCTGATCTCCTGTGGATCTTTCACACTGATCTCTCTGATCTCTTGATATCTCTCCTTTTGTGAGGGGAAGTATATGTAGTTGTAAGAAGAGTTCAATCCGTTGTAATGGGTGATGTCACAATGACACGCATCTCCAAAGTTTTTTTTCTCTATGTAGGGAGGTTTAATATCTCTTCCTTTTATGATTTATCATTACCTGTTCGGTGAACTTCTTTTTCCGGTCAGATTTTCTAGTTTCCGGTACTTTTTGAGGTCTTTGTAACTCGAATGTATCAAAGCTCGTGTCCATAATTTCTTCTTCTTGCGGTGGCGTGTTGGTTTTTTCCAACCGCGTTTTCATTTGATTTATGTGCCTTCTGTGTGTGGACCTTGAACCATGTATAGCATATTTCCGATCCTATTAGTTATTATACCGGCTTTCCAGTAGGACGTATTGTTTTTAAACATTTTATAATATACTCTTTCTCCTGGTCTGAAAGTCCTCTTTTGTACGAATGACGTTGGCTGTCTTTTGTTTTGCTTTCATCGAATACAGATTTTATTTTTCTCGCAAACATCACCTCCACCGATGACAGTCCTGATCGTGGTATTATTATTTGGGGTAATCCTATACACCTGTAGAAACTGTTGCAGTGCTTTCTCTGTTGGTATCTCGTATGCCTTTTTCAACGCTCTTTTTAGGGTGTCAGCAAATCTCTCAGCTTGACCATTCGAACGTGAGTGATACGGTGGAGTTTTATGTGGTTAACTTGGGACATATGACAGAACTACTGGAATTCTGTGGACATAAATTGCATTCCGTTGTCTGTTACCAGACAATCGACTACCTCGAACCTTGCGAACAATTCATGTAAGCAGTTAATAGTGTTTTCTGCCGTTGGATTCTTGTAGCGAAAAACTTCTGGCCACTTGCTGTAGCTGTCTACTGTGTTTAAATAATAAAATTTGTCTATAGGTCCCGCATAATCTACGTAGATCTTCGAGTATGGTCGATCAGTTTTCGGATAAGGCTTTTGTATCATCGGGGGTGTCCTGGCAGCTAGAGCGCAACCCTTATATTTTTCTACCATTTGTGTGATGTCTTCATCCATGTTCTTCCAATAAACGTAGCTTCTCATTAAAGCTTTCATACAATTTTTCCGGGATGTCCCATACGGAAATCATTAGTATTCTTTTCTGTAGTGTTTTAGATATTACTACTCTCTCACTATAGATTAATACGTTGTCGCAAAGCGAAAAACTGTCGGAGAGATTTTTGTCCCTTTCTTATATTTTTTTGTACTTGTTGTTAAGTCCTGTTAAAAAATCCGCGCAAACACGAATTTTGCCTGATTTTTTTTTTTGAACATAGACAGTGGGTGCAGCCCACTGGTTGAATTCTACTTTCGTTAGTATCCCTGTTTTTACAAGCCTATTCATTTCTTTATAAATTTTTACTATTGCTGCAAAGGCAAAGGGCACATTTCTTTTCTTTTTAAATATTGATAGTGCTCCCTCTTTCAATTTTATTTTTACTACTAGCTTTTCACATCTACCCAATCCTGGTGAAAATACGTCGAGGAACTTTTATTTTAGTTTTTCTTTTAATTTCTCTGCTTCTGTAAGTTTACTTTCTACTTTCTGACAGAAAGTATTAATAGGTAAAGTTTTTGCATCTACTCTGTACCGAAAAGGTTCTCAGTATTTTTTAAAACAAATATTTTGAGTTTTTTTGTTTTTCCATTGAATGATACATCCGTGATTACCTCTCATTCGACGTTTATTCTTTTCCCTGTTACTGATCTTGCAATTTTGTTTGTACGTAGCATGTTGGGCTTATTCAGTTTTCTCCCTTTCTGATGATAGTCAAATCTGAGCCTGAATCTAGCTGGAATTTGATCCTTTTGTTTAGAATTTCTACTACTACGTATTTTCTTCTGTTTATTCCGTCCTCATGTTCCGTTCTGGCAGCTCTTACCCTTCATCAGTTTTGAATTCTAGTTCTGCAATGATAACTTTTGTGTCCTATTCTGTCACATGATGAACAGGTTTTATTACGATGCATGCAGGTTTCTTTTTGAATTTAGACTTGTTTTGATTTTTTGTTTGGGGAGGGTAATATTGTGTATTTCATTTTTGACTTTTCTTTGGTGAATGTTGTAAATATGTATTTCTGTTTACTTTTCTTATATGTGCGATGCCCGATTCTTCTATGTCTCTTGAGTCTTATTTTACGTTTAAACACCTCTGACAATTATCTGCTGGTTTCTGCAACGTTAGTTCTGGCTTGTTTTGCAGTTTTATCAGAATTCTTTTTCTCATTTTCAAGTCTTTTGTTGATACTAGACCCTGTACAAAAATTAAACACTTGAAATTGTCTGACGAGAGCGCTGATAGTTTAAAATCGTCGCAGTGTTTATTTACAACTGCTGAGAATGTGGTGTAGTCGTTTTTCTTAGTTGGGTTGAAGCATTTTCACCTTTTATGAAAAAGTGAGGTCTTCGGGCTGAACAGTTCTGTTAAGCATTTCACTTCTTCCTCGAAAATTAATTCGTTGGTCTTTTTGGACAATATGTAGTCAACGAACTTCGTATGTTCGGACGTTCCCAGTTTCCTGAATAACAACCTCAATTTCATTGTGTTTGACCATGTCTCACAGTCAATTTTATAAAAGTCCTCGTATCTCCTAAAGTAGTCTTCGAAAGTTTTATCCTCGTCAGGAGAGTATTTGAAATCTTCAATTGAGCTCCATATTTCGTTCTTAGATAATGTAGACTCTTTTACGCTGTTCTGTCCTTTGTCGTTTATCACTTTTAGTATTAATTCTTGTAATTCCATGTGTCTGGTTTCATTTTTTTTTTTTTGCTGCATATCTATTAGTTGAAGACTGCAATTCAAAAACGTGAATTCTTTGAGTTTCCTCGTTGCTTTTTGTCGTTGCGACTGTTGTAGAAAAATTCCTTTATCTCTGCGTAAATTTTGAATATTTCGTAATCACTTGTGGAACGATGTTTTTCTTTTTTTTCTTCTATTTTTGTAACTCTGCGTGGATTTTTTGAGACTTCATCTCCACTTGTCGTGGGGACGATATTTGTTCGATTCTTCGTCGCCACTTGTCGTGTACCCGGTTAAAAAGTCCAGTAATAAAGAATATATATTAACACAGCAAAAATACAATACGTGAAACTCTGTTAGTAGAACAAATAAATACGGGTTAGTAAGTAATACTATAACTGGGACTCACAATAGTCGTACGGTAGCAGTTTTGACTATATCTGCCTATCGCACTCCGCTGATCTGCTTATGCTGATCTCCTTCGAATCTCTCACACTGATGTTTCTGATCTCTTGATCTCTCTCCTTTTGTGAGGGAAAGTATATGTAGTTGTAGGAAGAGTTCAATCCGTTGTAATGGGTGATGCCACTACGACATATATACTTATATAAATAGATAAAACAAAAATTTCGATATTTTAACCCGTTGGATAGCCATTTCTATGGGGAATTCCTTGCTTCTTCTTTTTTTTAAATTCAAATGGGAAACATTTTTTACCGGCAAAAGCCCAAAAAACCCATCCATACACAGGAAAATAAAATGGGATAGGAGTAACAATTTTTGAATACAAAGAACTTATAAGGGGAAAGCAGATAGATACTTCATTCCTTTAAAACATTGTTAATTCCCCCCTATTTTATTTTCCTGTGTATGGATGACTTTTTAGGCTTCTCCCGGTAAAAAAATATTTTACACATTTGAATTTGAATAGAAAAATGCTTTGGTTTCATCCGTTGCTGAAGAAGTGAGGAATTCCACGTAGAAATAGTTATTCAATGGATTTAAATATTGAAAAATTTGTTTTATTTTTTATTTGGCTCTGTAAATAGAACGTAATATTTGCACCGAGCCTTCAACCTTGATCAATTTTACTATTTATTAAATTAATATTTATTGGATCGGGTTTGTGGGATTTACCTATCTGATCATCCTTATGGATTTAAATATATATATATATATATATATATATATATATATATATATATATATATATATATATATATTGTTTTGAATAAACAAGAAGATGTTTATCCTTAATCTTTATGATTCTTTTGGACAACACTTCTTCAGAAGGTACCGTTGGCTAATTTGATTGGCATAACAAGACAAAAAGTAATCATGGAGACTAATCAACTTTTCCAACGGTACCTTCTGAAGAAAAGAAAGGATATTTTATTTTTAGTTTTATTGTATAGGTTTCTTTTATGTCTGTAATTTTTTACTTCTTTTATTTTTGCCTTGTTTATATTTTTTGTCCTTATGATTATTTTTGTGAATCTTTTTTTCTTATTTTTCTGAATTTTTTCTTGAGAATCTTTCATTATTTGTTATCTTTTAAATTCATTTCTAATTGCTAAATATTTGTGACTATAATTAGATTATACTATATAGATATTTTTTTCTTTTTACAGTTTTATTTGTATTTATTCTTTAGATTGGTTATTTTTAGTTTTGCATTATTGTGTGTATATTATTGTGTGCATATATGTCATCTTATAGTTATATGTTTGTGTGTGTTAATTTAGTGTATGGTTATATATATCCTCTTGTTTGTTCTTGTATATATTTTTCCTTTAAGATTTTTTGTATATGTGGGATTTGGTGTAAGTGTTGTTTATTTTTGTGACATTTTTGGTATCTTTTGCCTCAGTTTTTAATTGTATACATATTTACCTTTCAACTAACTTTATTTCTTCTCTGTGTTAACACTAATCATTTTTTTTGAATACTCTGAGTTAAATGTAAAATTTGATTTTTCGAGTTTGAAGAAGTAGTTTGGAATTTTACAACGACCGAAACAAATTCTGGATTTATAACCGTTTAATTATGTTTTTAGTTTTTTTTCTCTATATTTCATATTGCTCTGGATAATATTCTTTGAGCTCTCTCTTTTTATTCTTTTAATATTTTGTATTAATTACATAAATTTTGGGGGATTATTCTCTCCATTTCTTCGGGTTATTAATTTTTCCTATACATATATATATATATATATATATATATATATATATATATATATATATTCAGTCCATAGCTGCAGGGGGAAGACTTGGATTAATATATTTCCTAAGCGTATTTGTACGTAAACGAATGACACGAATTCGACTGGAATTCGAACTTGAATCTGCAACTTAATGAGATAAATAAACATATCGCTTTTTAGATTCATAGCTTTAAGCCCCTTGTTAAGAAATGAAATCAAATTTTGGCATTGAAAATGCATTTAAAGTGCCATTTTTGGCAATATTTGATTGAAAATGGTTATTATTTTAACAATAAATAAAAAATTGCTATTTTAATAAATAAATTTTATATTACATAAAAACTAATTCAATCCAAATATTTATATATTCATATTTCCAAAACTTTTCTGTGTAAAAGACTTTAGAAACAAAAGAAGGTCTGAGTTCACAACATAAGGTTCTTGCAAGAATGTGTCTCTCTTGCTTCAAATCCATAAATAACATGAAAAGCTTAAGGGTTTTATTTGCACTGCTGTTTCAAAACTCTCTGAACGTGAAATAAAATCAGGAAACTGAAATTTTGTGTTATTTATAAAAGATGCTTTGATTTTATATTCTATTATTCCGGTTCATAAAATTCATTTGATTAATTATGATCAATGCAAAGCTTCAATATTAATGATTGTTTCTTTATTCAACCTTTCCTTCTAAAAGGATAAAAAAATCAATTCCTATTCTAAACAATCTATGCCTATTCCATTCTATTTCTTAGTTAATAAAATTGAAAAAACTATCCTTAAAGTCCAGATAAATTAGCCTATTCCCGTATTTACTAAAGGGACAGTATCTTTAAAGAGTTACTTTCCTCACTTCCAATTCATCTGACTTCATCATCGAATTCAACACATTCTCAGTTAACAGAGTAAAGTGTATGTTCTTCATTGCAATATTTTTAATTTATTTTAATCCTCTGGAACCTATTCAGTTTTATACAGCTGTTGTTTAGAGAAATTGCTATCCTCCTTAATTAACCACTACTTAAATGGCTAACTGCATGCACTTTAGTTATAAATTTAATAAATTGGTGAAACTCGTTACGGAGTTCTGAAATGTATATATCTCTTGTCTATATACACATTAATCTAGTTGCTAAATTTAACCACCGTGTATTATTTAATGACCTATCTTTCAAGACAGCAAATGTAGAGTTAACTTTAGAAATTTATGAATCTATCATTCGTCTGTGAATTGAATATTTTTGCAATATCTAGTCGGGTGCTCCTGCTATGCATCTTGAAGTTCTCGACAAAATTCAAAGGTTGATCTGTAATATAATCAATCCTGGCGTGGAAGCCTGCCTTCAGTCACTTCTCACAGACATGATGTGTATTCCTTTGTCTTTTTCAAAAGTAATTTCATCGAAACTGCTCTGACGAGCTGTTTTCCCCTGATTCCCCGACAAAATGTATTTACGCGTGATACTAGATTGTCATCAAGGTCCAATCCTTTTAAAGTCGAAATAGTCAAACGTAACAGCCTCTTCTACTCAAACAGTTTTTTTCTTGTACTTCCAAAGAGGAGTGTGCAATGTTATCGGTCCTGACCTGGCATGTCAACTTCACTCACTTCCCTACTGCTTTAACGTATCTTTCCTCTGTTTTGTATAAATATTTTCAGAGAATTTGCAACTCCCGCTTATGCAACTCTCTTTTGTTAGCTTGATTCCCTGATAGCTACAATTCTTCCAAATTTAATTGCAACGTCAATTACCATCTCCTTGATTCCCATCCTTCTCTTGTCCTTTTTTCGAAATCAATGTACCTCGCTGTAACCCACTACGCATCAGTGGCGCGCCTACCTTGCTTGGGGTGAAATGATTATAAAAAATATTCCGAGGGTATATTCCAAAACAACCTTTTGTCTTGACTTAGAATTTCTGTTTTCACTATCATCATCATCATCATCATCATCATCATCATCATCATCATCATCATCATCATACCCAGATGGTGCATAGGGCAGCAACTTTGTTACTGTTTCTGTAACAAACTGTTTTTTACGGGCCTACCCCCAAATCTGGAGGACCGGTGGACCATTCTTGGTCCTTACGTTTACAGCACCTGGTATTCCCAAATGATCACCCATCTAAGTACTGACCAGGCTCGATGTTGCTTTTCATGCTAGGTGTCATATTATTAAGAGGGTCACTGATTTTAATAAATTCTACTTGTTGCAAATCATTATAGCCCATTTACACAATGTACCTACTGAGCCTGTAAAGGCCTAGTGCGCCTATATATGCCTAGTGGACCTGTAAAAGCATTCAAGCTTCTTTTTGTACAATTCAATCCATCTGTTAATTTCCATACGTGAAATACGCTTGGGCGATCATCTCTTGAAAGAGATATGACTAACTGGACAGAAGATTATCCTTCAGCAGGTTGTCATTACTTTCTTCAGTAGACTAGTTGTCACCCAGTCTGTTCTGTTATTTAACCCATAACTAGAGGGAAGGTATTTAACCCATAACTAAAGTTATTTGTGCGTAAGTGAATGCAATTAATTCAACTGGAATTCGAACTCGACCCACCGATTTCTCGTTCCGAGTCGATATCCACTGAACCACAACGCACATACCTTTTTGTATTATTAACATTTTTAAAAACTGTTCTGGATAGTAGCTTATTTGATGTAATGAATTGCCAATTATACGTAATTTTTGGTAGATCTTCTTCTCTAGAGCAATTACAAGATCTGCCTTACATACAGTATTTGCATTTGTGTTTTCTAGAGAAACATCTTTAAGGCTCTCTATATTATCAAATTCAAATCAAACCCTAAACGGTCCTGGGCATGACGGTAAACTGCATCCGGCAGCAAGGCCTCTAACTGGGAGGTTGTGAGAAGCATGGAACTACCTCTTAATGGCTGTTGTTCCCAGGTCCACCCTGACCCGGAGTTAGGGTCCCAGCTATGGGCAAATAGTTAACCCACAAACTGGGGTCAAAACACTATGAAAGTATAAAATATTCTTTTATAGAAATATATTCATAAAAATACTTTTATAGAAAAATATACATGTTTAAAAGAAAAATATTACTAACAATATATTTTTGAAGAAAAAAAATTATTCTCGGCAAAACATTTCTGAATACAAAACTAAAAGAAATTTTCAGTTTTCTAAAATAAAAAAAAGAATAAAAACAAAAAAAATTAATTGAAATCTGACTAAATCAACCTTCTCACTATAAAAAACTACATTAAAACCCCACCTTTTTGGCATTAAATAACCCACAGAGGTTGATATGCTGTTAAACAAAACTCAAACTCAAACTTTACTAATCTTGCCATGATCTTCCTAAGCAGACAAACTTTTTAAGAACTTCAGTGTGTCTTTCATGTGTCATTCCTTTTATATTAGACTTTTCTCTATCTATTTTTGACTTATCAATAATAAGGTTTTTAAAACCAAAATATGGGTTAAAAAGGCCCATAGCCTGTAAATTTAACAGAAAGGCATTAGCAAGAGATGATTCAAGATTAGATGAAACATCTCACCTTATTAGTTCAAGTCCATATCTTGGGAGTTTTAGAAGAATGTGCGTGGTGGTGCAGTGGATATCGGCTTGGAACGAGAAATCAGGAATCCGAGTCCGGAGTACCGGACCAGATATGACAGCAGTATTCAATGCAAGGACGAATGGTGGATATATAAACGAGAAAGATGGATTCCGATGAGAAAATTAGTTTGGTCCAATAACAATAGACCAACATTCTTAGTAGTAAACTTAGCCACTGATTCAATACAATTTCTCGACTTCATGTCTGAAAGAGAAAAGAACGTGAGACCAAGAAAAGTGCAAAAAAAGGCACATTGGTACAACTTGAACTATACGATGTAATCATGTTGTGCGTTAGAGGTTAAATGACAGACCTTTTAGATTTCTGTCCGACGTTCTAACATTTAAGCTACTCCAAACTGCAGTCGAATTTCGTAATGCATTAGAACAGTCGTTTTATGTTGGAAACTATCGCTGCATATTCTGTTTTTTTTTAAAACCATCAATCAACCTCGACCGTCTCTTTGCATATCAATCTATCCGTTTACTTACGTTCCTGCTTTTATGGATACCGTGCTATGTTCTTGCTTGTCTAAGCCATGAACACATAAGCAATCAACTTTAAGTATTTTTAGACGGGCTGGGAACTAGAGGTCTTTTATGCTCAACACACAGACCAGCTTCAGGTCTAATGACTCGATCCTGGTGGAAGATCCTATTAAAAATCCTGGTGAGAGATCCCGGTATAAAAAGAACAGTAAACATTCGGTTATTACAAAAATTATAGCCGATTTCAAAAACATAATCTTTCGTTTGAAAAATTAACTGTAGAAATTTTGAAATTAGTAAAAATACGAGCCTTGAGCATTTATGCATCTCTGTCATTGATCGACGAGGTTATTTATTCCTCGTTGATAAAAAGTTATTGGCTTAAGTTCTTAAAAAATGATAATCAGTTGGTGAAAGATTAGGAGAATGTGGTAAACACTTGTATCCTATGTCTATGATTTTTTCAACGTAACTCTTGCAACATGTGGCCACGCATTATCGTAGATCAAAACTGGACCACGTCGACTCACCAATGCATGTTTTATTATTTGCAGACGTGCATTCATTTCAGCAAGTTGATTGCAGTAAAGCTCTGCACTAATTCTCTGATTGGCTTCCAGAAAGCTGTAGGGAATAACACCAATTGCAGATCACCAGATAGTCACCATAATTTTCTGCTGATCAAATTTTGTCTTCGGAAATGTTTGGGAGACTCATCACGATCACACCATTGATCTGATCGTTCACTTTTCATCATTGGTGTTACGCAAAAGAGCATCAAGCACACTTCAAAAAGCCTAAGTCTTTTACTTTCATTGAGTTAATGAGGAACCCATTTACCGAGCTTTTTCACTATGCCAATAATCTGCAAATGGCATGAGATTGTTACAGTGCTGACACCAATCGTCCGAGACATTTCTCTGCCACATTGACGTGGGTTTTGAGGAAAAACTGCTTGCTCGTTGTCAAGACTGCATGACCGTCCTCAACCTTCATCTTCAAGGCTCTCATCACCAGTACGGAATTTCTGGAACCACCTTCGTACTTTCCGATCACTTGTGGACCTATCTCCCTATGCTCTATTGATATTGGCAGAAATTTCGGAGGTCATGTGGCCAGGTTTGAACAGTAAACGAAAATCATGTTTTGTCATGTTAAGGGATTCTATGCTTCAAGAATGTTTCTGTCTGAAAATAAGTTAAAAATTATTGAAGAACATATTAATTATATGTATACCAAAATTCACCTAATATATACCGTCAATACTATGTTAAAATAGCTTTTCAAAATGCAAGACTTCGAACGGCCATTATTTTCGTAGCAATAGTCATTCTGTTATATAGAAATTGACGAGACCAAAATTCTAGGTTGAAGTTGCTTAAAAGATTTTGCGGATTTTAAGTCTGAAAAGTAATGGATACTGTGGTGGTATCCTAAATATAGAATGCCACGACTGGACCCTTAACTGTGCCTATTAGAGTTACACTGAGCGCGTGCACGAGCATAGTTAAACTAATATTTTACCTAGATCATCGGCTATTAATATATAAGATTATTTTCGGATAATCCAACAATCGGATTGCTAGGTTTTTATAATTTTAAGAATCGTCTTACGCGTAAGATGCCAAACTGTCTTGCAATTCAACTCATAGCTGGAGGGAGAAGAGATGGATTCATATATTTCCGAGGGGTGATTGCGCCTAAAGCATCTAGAGGTGATGTAATGGTTAGCAAGCTTGTCGAGATTGAATTATTACAATTGAGTAGTGAGTTCGATCCTCACTGGGTGTCCCTTACTTTTGGCTGTGTGTCAGGTCTAATCTACGCTTAGAAAATCCCCTTCCTTCAGGTTTGGGGGTTGAGCGCAGGGCTAACAACCCTGCCCCATAAAAAACAGTTTGTTACTGAAGCAGCAAAAACGCTGCCCCACACACCATTGGGTGTAATGGAAATGTTTATTACTTTATTTGCGCCTAAGTTAATGCAACCAACTCAACTGGAATTCGAACTAGGAATCCGATTTTTTCATTCCGAGCCAATATTAATTGCGCCACAACGCTCATCCTATTCTTCTTCATGTGCCCTGTCTCTTCAGAAGTAAGCCATCATGGATTTTCACTTGACCCTGCCTCTTGTCGATCTTAATATTTTTCCCCTTGGTATCCTTCCAAAACCCCGCTCGTCATCCATTTTCTCAGGTCTACGAAGTAATACTCGCGCTGCTTCCGCTGTCTCTCTTAAC